>JAUCBJ010005145.1:0-36043 GCA_032718475.1 Nemertoderma westbladi
CTCATCTGATTTAGAGATAATTGGGTGTTAAATTAAATTTATTTCATTTAAAAATATATTGCAATAACCAGCAGTTACTTCATACGTTGAGGTAAGAATACGAATAGGCCTACATACATATGTACTGTGGGGGTCTCTCGATTGTTATCAGTTATCTTTAAGTTGCGTTGCTTTTCGCGTTATGCACCATAATCTCGTGCAGAAGCAGAACTTTATGAAGCATAAAGGCGTTGGTGGCTATTTCGGCGTTGATGCAGTTTAATGAACTTGTGATTATCTATGACCTTGATATGTCGGTATTCAGGGTCTTTTTTCAAACATTTATCAATGAAATCGTGAAAATCATCGGTGTAATTAGGTGGGAGTGCGATTTGTAGAGACGACGGGAACTCACCAGTGGCTAGCTCGACGAGAGTGACCCCCAAAGACCAGATATCGGCCTTGAGGGCGTTGTATCCCTCGGGACTGGGGTGTATCCTTTCCGGTGCTCTGTACTCGTTTCTCTTGTACACCACATTAGTACCGATATCCCCAGCCCTATTGCACCCCTTGAGGAAAGCGGCTACACCACAATCGCCCAACTTTATTGTACCGGAACCGTCCATGAGAATGTTCGAAGGTTTAACATACCGACAGAAAATCGACATCTTTTCGAGGTAATGCACAGCCTCGAGTACAGAATAAGCAGCTTTCGCAAGAAATCCTTCGCCAAAATTAAAGTTAAGCTTTCTGGCCAGTTGAGACAATGAGGTATCCATTACCTCCATACAAATCCAGATTTCTCCTCGGCAACTTTCATAGACTGGCCACGATCCGTAGCAGGTCACTATGTGCGGACATGTAGGCTTATCGTCTTCGTCCAGAAATGCTTTTAGCATTTTATCGTTTAGATCTATAACTGTGCCTTTCTCTTCTTTCGAGAGATCACTGATGTTACAAGGGATCCTCTTTATAGCAAATTCTCTACTCAATTTGAGATTACGATACTTTTCTACGAAGGCATAACTCCCTCGCTGACCCAATTCTCCCAATAGCATGAAGCTTGACGATGGACATTGATAATCAGTTTTATCTATAGTTAGATTTGCATTAAAACCATCTTTTCCACTTTCAGTCATTTTTAAATATGTAATTAAGTATATTGATAAACTAATAGATGTTTATCTACGAAGAAGACTAAGTCGGATCAATAAATTAACGCTGTGTTAACGCAATGTCTTTGGGCACTTTGTGACACCCAATTAGTATTAAGAAATATTTTAATTTTTTAAAATATAATATCATCCAATGCAGAATTCAGTACTCAATAACCAATGCGTTTAGACACTAAACCATGCAGCCCTAATGCAATCTACTGGAAAACTTAAGGCTCAAAATTACATAGAATACAAACTTGTAATGAAAGTGTAGCAACAGTTCGGCAATTAATTGTAATTGTAAGAATTCCAGAATTTAACATTGCGAGTAATGTAGGCCCAACCGCCCCTATTATTCGAGTCAATCTAGCAAAAAACCCATAAGTATTTTGCAATCAATCCGAACCACATATTTTGGATTCTATAATACCTTATTAATGACCAAAAAAGTCTATAAAATTTTATTTAGCGGATCATAATATGTTTATTCATGGAAATTCTGGGTAAATTTGCATAAGACAAGCCAAACAAAAGGAACAGTAGGGAAAAGTAAGTAGCAAATTGGTGATGTTCCAGAATAATTTAATTAATTTCACAATAAGCTGTGATTCAATAGGAAATTAGTAATATTTACCCTGGCGTGTTACACATTAATTGCTATATCTCGGAAACTTGAAGTCGCATCAAAAATAATTTTTAAATATATCAAAAACTTCACGATATATTAAGGTAACTGTTGTAAAAAAATTATACAATTCCACTGCAAGGAAATTTCATAATTTCCATTAATGTTAGTGAAGATTTTTCACATAATTAAATTGTGATTGCTCTATTGATTTTAGGTGTAATTTATTTATTTGTTTTAGTTTAGAAACCACAATAGTTTATCATATAACAAATAAATTTTTTGGGGATAAGGGTTTTTGAGGTCGATAAATCCGATGGGCCAGGTTACATCCACCTGTTTAGAAGATAAGTTATGTAAATAAGATCCTTATATTGTACCACCAAAATTGGTATTAAAAATGGCTAAATTATTAGACAAATTTCCGTTGCTCTGGAAACTAAATTGGTACCTACTGTATATAGAAGTGCATACTTCTGTCAATCGATAGTCATTAGAGTAAAGTTTGTTTGTAGCAAATTTGGAGAAAATCCCACCAATAGACCCCTTGTTGCTATGTAAAATCCATGTTGCTAAGGAAAGAAACAGGAAATAATTGAAGGTGATCCGCATAATATATTTTTATAGACTTTTTTGGGGGTATTAACAAGATAATGTAGAATAAAACAAAATTGGTTTGGATGAATTGCGAATTTGTTATGGGTTGACCCCCTTTTTCGGCTAGATTGACTCGCCTATAAGTTAAAATGTAGCTTTAGAAAATTTAAGTAGGCCTAACTGCAGTAATTATAATTGTTAACATTACGAATGATGTAGGGCCAACAGCCTGGGATTGTCGGTACACCACTTGAAATGTGACAGCGTGTGTAGTAAAGTAATGGTGAAAACATTTCGTGTGTGACAGCGTGTGTAGTAAAGTATTGGTGAAAACATTTCGTGTGTGACAGCGTGTGTAGTAAAGTAATGGTGAAAACATTTCGTGTTTGACAGCGTGTGTAGTAAAGTAATGGTGAAAACATTTCGTGTGTGACAGCGTGTGTAGTAAAGTAATGGTGAATACATTTCGTGTGTGACAGCGTGTGTAGTAAAGTAATGGTGAAAACATTTCGTGTTTGACAGCGTGTGTAGTAAAGTAATGGTGAAAACATTTCGTGTGTGACAGCGTGTGTAGTAAAGTATTGGTGAAAACATTTCGTGTGTGACAGCGTGTGTAGTAAAGTAATGGTGAAAACATTTCGTGTGTGACAGCGTGTGTAGTAAAGTAATGGTGAAAACATTTCGTGTGTGACAGCGTGTGTAGTAAAGTAATGGTGAAAACATTTCGTGTGTGACAGCGTGTGTAGTAAAGTAATGGTGAATACATTTCGTGTGTGACAGCGTGTTTAGTAAAGTAATGGTGAAAACATTTCGTGTGTGACAGCGTGTTTAGTAAAGTAATGGTGAAAACATTTCGTGTGTGACAGCGTGTTTAGTAAAGTAATGGTGAAAACATTTCGTGTGTGACAGCGTGTGTAGTAAAGTAATGGTGAAAACATTTCGTGTTTGACAGCGTGGGTAGTAAAGTAATGGTGAAAACATTTCGTGTTTGACAGCGTGTGTAGTAAAGTAATGGTGAAAACATTTCGTGTGTGACAGCGTGTGTAGTAAAGTAATGGTGAAAACATTTCGTGTGTGACAGCGTGTGTAGTAAAGTAATGGTGAATACATTTCGTGTGTGACAGCGTGTTTAGTAAAGTAATGGTGAAAACATTTCGTGTGTGACAGCGTGTTTAGTAAAGTAATGGTGAAAACATTTCGTGTGTGACAGCGTGTTTAGTAAAGTAATGGTGAAAACATTTCGTGTGTGACAGCGTGTGTAGTAAAGTAATGGTGAAAACATTTCGTGTTTGACAGCGTGGGTAGTAAAGTAATGGTGAAAACATTTCGTGTTTGACAGCGTGTGTAGTAATGTAATGGTGAAAACATTTCTTGTGTGACAGCGTGTGTAGTAAAGTAATGGTGAAAACATTTCGTGTGTGACAGCGTGTGTAGTAAAGTAATGGTGTAAACATTTCGTGTGTGACGGCGTGTGTAGTAAAGTAATGGTGAAAACATTTCGTGTGTGACAGCGTGTGTAGTAAAGTAATGGTGAAAACATTTCGTGTGTGACAGCGTGTGTAGTAAAGTAATGGTGAAAACATTTCGTGTGTGACGGCGTGTGTAGTAAAGTAATGGTGAAAACATTTCGTGTTTGACAGCGTGTGTAGTAAAGTAATGGTGAATACATTTCGTGTGTGACAGCGTGTTTAGTAAAGTAATGGTGAAAACAATTCGTGTGTGACAGCGTGTGTAGTAAAGTAATGGTGAAAACATTTCGTGTGTGACAGCGTGTGTAGTAAAGTAATGGTGAAAACATTTCGTGTGTGACAGCGTATGTAGTAAAGTAATGGTGAAAACATTTCGTGTGTGACAGCGTGTGTAGTAAAGTAATGGTGAAAACATTTCGTGTGTGACAGCGTGTGTAGTAAAGTAATGGTGAAAACATTTCGTGTGTGACAGCGTGTGTAGTAAAGTAATGGTGAAAACATTTCGTGTGTGACAGCGTGTGTAGTAAAGTAATGGTGAAAACATTTCGTGTGTGACAGCGTGTGTAGTAAAGTAATGGTGAAAACAT
The DNA here is from genome assembly GCA_032718475.1 of Nemertoderma westbladi. Taxonomy (NCBI): domain Eukaryota; kingdom Metazoa; phylum Xenacoelomorpha; order Nemertodermatida; family Nemertodermatidae; genus Nemertoderma; species Nemertoderma westbladi. The sequence continues at coordinate 4,415 of JAUCBJ010005145.1, forward strand.
TTCGTGTGTGACAGCGTGTGTAGTAAAGTAATGGTGAAAACATTTCGTGTGTGACAGCGTGTTTAGTAAAGTAATGGTGAAAACATTTCGTGTTTGACAGCGTGTGTAGTAAAGTAATGGTGAAAACATTTCGTGTGTGACAGCGTGTGTAGTAAAGTAATGGTGAAAACAATTCGTGTGTGACAGCGTGTGTAGTAAAGTAATGGTGAAAACATTTCGTGTGTGACAGCGTGTGTAGTAAAGTAATGGTGAAAACATTTCGTGTGTGACAGCGTGTTCAGTAAAGTAATGGTGAAAACTTTTCGTGTTTGACAGCGTGTGTAGTAAAGTAATGGTGAATACATTTCGTGTGTGACAGCGTGTTTAGTAAAGTAATGGTGAAAACATTTCGTGTGTGACAGCGTGTTTAGTAAAGTAATGGTGAAAACATTTCGTGTTTGACAGCGTGTGTAGTAAAGTAATGGTGAATACATTTCGTGTGTGACAGCGTGTTTAGTAAAGTAATGGTGAAAACATTTCGTGTGTGACAGCGTGTGTAGTAAAGTAATGGTGAAAACATTTCGTGTGTGACAGCGTGTGTAGTAAAGTAATGGTGAAAACATTTCGTGTGTGACAGCGTGTGTAGTAAAGTAATGGTGAAAACATTTCGTGTGTGACAGCGTGTGTAGTAAAGTAATGGTGAAAACATTTCGTGTGTGACAGCGTGTGTAGTAAAGTAATGGTGAAAACATTTCGTGTGTGACAGCGTGTGTAGTAAAGTAATGGTGAATACATTTCGTGTGTGACAGCGTGTTTAGTAAAGTAATGGTGAAAACAATTCGTGTGTGACAGCGTGTGTAGTAAAGTAATGGTGAAAACATTTCGTGTGTGACAGCGTGTGTAGTAAAGTAATGGTGAAAACATTTCGTGTGTGACAGCGTGTTTAGTAAAGTAATGGTGAAAACATTTCGTGTTTGACAGCGTGTGTAGTAAAGTAATGGTGAAAACATTTCGTGTGTGACAGCGTGTGTAGTAAAGTAATGGTGAAAACAATTCGTGTGTGACAGCGTGTGTAGTAAAGTAATGGTGAAAACATTTCGTGTGTGACAGCGTGTGTAGTAAAGTAATGGTGAAAACATTTCGTGTGTGACAGCGTGTTCAGTAAAGTAATGGTGAAAACATTTCGTGTTTGACAGCGTGTGTAGTAAAGTAATGGTGAATACATTTCGTGTGTGACAGCGTGTTTAGTAAAGTAATGGTGAAAACATTTCGTGTGTGACAGCGTGTTTAGTAAAGTAATGGTGAAAACATTTCGTGTTTGACAGCGTGTGTAGTAAAGTAATGGTGAATACATTTCGTGTGTGACAGCGTGTTTAGTAAAGTAATGGTGAAAACATTTCGTGTGTGACAGCGTGTGTAGTAAAGTAATGGTGAAAACATTTCGTGTGTGACAGCGTGTGTAGTAAAGTAATGGTGAAAACATTTCGTGTGTGACAGCGTGTGTAGTAAAGTAATGGTGAAAACATTTCGTGTGTGACAGCGTGTGTAGTAAAGTAATGGTGAAAACATTTCGTGTGTGACAGCGTGTGTAGTAAAGTAATGGTGAAAACATTTCGTGTGTGACAGCGTGTGTAGTAAAGTAATGGTGAAAACAATTCGTGTGTGACAGCGTGTGTAGTAAAGTAATGGTGAAAACATTTCGTGTGTGACAGCGTGTGTAGTAAAGTAATGGTGAAAACATTTCGTGTGTGACAGCGTGTTTAGTAAAGTAATGGTGAAAACATTTCGTGTGTGACAGCGTGTGTAGTAAAGTAATGGTGAATACATTTCGTGTGTGACAGCGTGTGTAGTAAAGTAATGGTGAAAACATTTCGTGTTTGACAGCGTGTGTAGTAAAGTAATGGTGAAAACATTTCGTGTTTGACAGCGTGTGTAGTAAAGTAATGGTGAAAACATTTCGTGTGTGACAGCGTGTGTAGTAAAGTAATGGTGAAAACATTTCGTGTGTGACAGCGTGTGTAGTAAAGTAATGGTGAAAACATTTCGTGTGTAGTAAAGTAATGGTGAAAACATTTCGTGAGTGACAGCGTGTGTAGTAAAGTAATGGTGAAAACATTTCGTGTGTGACAGCGTGTGTAGTAAAGTAATGGTGAAAACATTTCGTGTTTGACAGCGTGTGTAGTAAAGTAATGGTGAAAACATTTCGTGTGTGACAGCGTGTGTAGTAAAGTAATGGTGAAAACATTTCGTGTGTGACAGCGTGTGTAGTAAAGTAATGGTGAAAACATTTCGTGTGTGACAGCGTGTGTAGTAAAGTAATGGTGAAAACATTTCGTGTGTAGTAAAGTAATGGTGAAAACATTTCGTGAGTGACAGCGTGTGTAGTAAAGTAATGGTGAAAACATTTCGTGTGTGACAGCGTGTGTAGTAAAGTAATGGTGAAAACATTTCGTGTGTAGTAAAGTAATGGTGAAAACATTTCGTGAGTGACAGCGTGTGTAGTAAAGTAATGGTGAAAACATTTCGTGTGTGACAGCGTGTGTAGTAAAGTAATGGTGAAAACATTTCGTGTGTGACAGCGTGTGAAGTAAAGTAATGGTGAAAACATTTCGTGTGTAGTAAAGTAATGGTGAAAACATTTCGTGTGTGACAGCGTGTGTAGTAAAGTAATGATGAATACATTTCGTGTGTGACAGCGTGTTTAGTAAAGTAATGATGAATACATTTCGTGTGTGACAGCGTGTGTAGTAAAGTAATAGTGAAAACATTTCGTGTGTGACAGCGTGTGTAGTAAAGTAATGGTGAAAACATTTCGTGTGTGACAGCGTGTGTAGTACAGTAATGGTGAAAACATTTCGTGTGTGACAGCGTGTGTAGTAAAGTAATGGTGAGAAAAAAACGTGTGTGACAGCGTGTGTAGTAAAGTAATGATGAATACATTTCGTGTGTGACAGCGTGTTTAGTAAAGTAATGATGAATACATTTCGTGTGTGACAGCGTGTGTAGTAAAGTAATAGTGAAAACAATTCGTGTGTGACAGCGTGTGTAGTAAAGTAATGGTGAAAACATTTCGTGTGTGACGGCGTGTGTAGTAAAGTAATGGTGAAAACATTTCGTGTGTAGTAAAGTAATGGTGAAAACATTTCGTGAGTGACAGCGTGTGTAGTAAAGTAATGGTGAAAACATTTCGTGTGTGACAGCGTGTGTAGTAAAGTAATGGTGAAAACATTTCGTGTGTGACAGCGTGTGTAGTAAAGTAATGGTGAAAACATTTCGTGTGTGACGGCGTGTGTAGTAAAGTAATGGTGAAAACATTTCGTGTGTGACGGCGTGTGTAGTAAAGTAATGGTGAAAACATTTCGTGTGTGACAGCGTGTGTAGTAAAGTAATGATGAATACATTTCGTGTGTGACAGCGTGTTTAGTAAAGTAATGATGAATACATTTCGTGTGTGACAGCGTGTGTAGTAAAGTAATGGTGAAAACATTTCGTGTGTGACAGCGTGTGTAGTAAAGTAATGCTGAGAAAAAAAGGTGTGTGACGGCGTGTGTAGTAAAGTAATGGTGAAAACATTTCGTGTGTGACAGCGTGTGTAGTAAAGTAATGATGAATACATTTCGTGTGTGACAGCGTGTTTAGTAAAGTAATGATGAATACATTTCGTGTGTGACGGCGTGTGTAGTAAAGTAATGGTGAAAACATTTCGTGAGTGACAGCGTGTGTAGTAAAGTAATGGTGAAAACATTTCGTGTGTGACAGCGTGTGTAGTAAAGTAATGGTGAAAACATTTCGTGTGTGACAGCGTGTGAAGTAAAGTAATGGTGAAAACATTTCGTGTGTAGTAAAGTAATGGTGAAAACATTTCGTGTGTGACAGCGTGTGTAGTAAAGTAATGATGAATACATTTCGTGTGTGACAGCGTGTGTAGTAAAGTAATGGTGAGAAAAAAACGTGTGTGACGGCGTGTGTAGTAAAGTAATGGTGAAAACATTTCGTGTGTAGTAAAGTAATGGTGAAAACATTTCGTGTGTGACAGCGTGTGAAGTAAAGTAATGGTGAAAACATTTCGTGTGTAGTAAAGTAATGGTGAAAACATTTCGTGTGTGACAGCGTGTGTAATAAAGTAATGGTGAAAACATTTCGTGTGTGACAGCGTGTGTAGTAAAGTAATGGTGAAAACATTTCGTGTGTGACAGCGTGTGTAGTAAAGTAATGGTGAAAACATTTCGTGTGTGACAGCGTGTGAAGTAAAGTAATGGTGAAAACATTTCGTGTGTAGTAAAGTAATGGTGAAAACATTTCGTGTGTGACAGCGTGTGTAGTAAAGTAATGGTGAAAACATTTCGTGTGTAGTAAAGTAATGGTGAAAACATTTCGTGAGTGACAGCGTGTGTAGTAAAGTAATGGTGAAAACATTTCGTGTGTGACAGCGTGTGTAGTAAAGTAATGGTGAAAACATTTCGTGTGTGACAGCGTGTGAAGTAAAGTAATGGTGAAAACATTTCGTGTGTAGTAAAGTAATGGTGAAAACATTTCGTGTGTGACAGCGTGTGTAGTAAAGTAATGATGAATACATTTCGTGTGTGACAGCGTGTTTAGTAAAGTAATGATGAATACATTTCGTGTGTGACAGCGTGTGTAGTAAAGTAATAGTGAAAACATTTCGTGTGTGACAGCGTGTGTAGTAAAGTAATGGTGAAAACATTTCGTGTGTGACAGCGTGTGTAGTACAGTAATGGTGAAAACATTTCGTGTGTGACAGCGTGTGTAGTAAAGTAATGGTGAGAAAAAAACGTGTGTGACGGCGTGTGTAGTAAAGTAATGGTGAAAACATTTCGTGTGTAGTAAAGTAATGGTTAAAACATTTCGTGAGTGACAGCGTGTGTAGTAAAGTAATGGTGAAAACATTTCGTGTGTGACAGCGTGTGTAGTAAAGTAATGGTGAAAACATTTCGTGTGTGACAGCGTGTGTAGTAAAGTAATGGTGAAAACATTTCGTGTGTGACGGCGTGTGTAGTAAAGTAATGGTGAAAACATTTCGTGTGTGACGGCGTGTGTAGTAAAGTAATGGTGAAAACATTTCGTGTGTGACAGCGTGTGTAGTAAAGTAATGATGAATACATTTCGTGTGTGACAGCGTGTTTAGTAAAGTAATGATGAATACATTTCGTGTGTGACAGCGTGTGTAGTAAAGTAATGGTGAAAACATTTCGTGTGTGACAGCGTGTGTAGTAAAGTAATGCTGAGAAAAAAAGGTGTGTGACGGCGTGTGTAGTAAAGTAATGGTGAAAACATTTCGTGTGTGACAGCGTGTGTAGTAAAGTAATGGTGAAAACATTTCGTGTGTGACAGCGTGTGTAGTAAAGTAATGGTGAAAACATTTCGTGTGTGACAGCGTGTGAAGTAAAGTAATGGTGAAAACATTTCGTGTGTAGTAAAGTAATGGTGAAAACATTTCGTGTGTGACAGCGTGTGAAGTAAAGTAATGGTGAAAACATTTCGTGTGTAGTAAAGTAATGATGAATACATTTCGTGTGTGACAGCGTGTTTAGTAAAGTAATGATGAATACATTTCGTGTGTGACGGCGTGTGTAGTAAAGTAATGGTGAAAACATTTCGTGAGTGACAGCGTGTGTAGTAAAGTAATGGTGAAAACATTTCGTGTGTGACAGCGTGTGTAGTAAAGTAATGGTGAAAACATTTCGTGTGTGACAGCGTGTGAAGTAAAGTAATGGTGAAAACATTTCGTGTGTAGTAAAGTAATGGTGAAAACATTTCGTGTGTGACAGCGTGTGTAGTAAAGTAATGATGAATACATTTCGTGTGTGACAGCGTGTGTAGTAAAGTAATGGTGAGAAAAAAACGTGTGTGACGGCGTGTGTAGTAAAGTAATGGTGAAAACATTTCGTGTGTAGTAAAGTAATGGTGAAAACATTTCGTGTGTGACAGCGTGTGAAGTAAAGTAATGGTGAAAACATTTCGTGTGTAGTAAAGTAATGGTGAAAACATTTCGTGTGTGACAGCGTGTGTAGTAAAGTAATGGTGAAAACATTTCGTGTGTGACAGCGTGTGTAGTAAAGTAATGGTGAAAACATTTCGTGTGTGACAGCGTGTGTAGTAAAGTAATGGTGAAAACATTTCGTGTGTGACAGCGTGTGAAGTAAAGTAATGGTGAAAACATTTCGTGTGTAGTAAAGTAATGGTGAAAACATTTCGTGTGTGACAGCGTGTGTAGTAAAGTAATGGTGAGAAAAAAACGTGTGTGACGGCGTGTGTAGTAAAGTAATGGTGAAAACATTTCGTGTGTGACAGCGTGTGTAGTAAAGTAATGGTGTAAACATTTCGTGTGTGACGGCGTGTGTAGTAAAGTAATGGTGAAAACATTTCGTGTGTGACAGCGTGTGTAGTAAAGTAATGGTGAAAACATTTCGTGTGTGACAGCGTGTGTAGTAAAGTAATGGTGAAAACATTTCGTGTGTGACGGCGTGTGTAGTAAAGTAATGGCGAAAACATTTCGTGTGTGACAGCGTGTGTAGTAAAGTAATGGTGAAAACTTTTCGTGTGTGACAGCGTGTGTAGTAAAGTAATGGTGAATACATTTCGTGTGTGACAGCGTGTGTAGTAAAGTAATGGTGAAAACATTTCGTGTGTGACAGCGTGTGTAGTAAAGTAATGGTGAATACATTTCGTGTGTGACAGCGTGTGTATTAAAGTAATGGTGAAAACATTTCGTGTTTGACAGCGTGTGTAGTAAAGTAATGATGAAAACATTTCGTGTGTGACAGCGTGTGTAGTAAAGTAATGGTGAAAACATTTCGTGTGTGACAGCGTGTGTAGTAAAGTAATGGTGAAAACAGTTCGTGTGTGACAGCGTGTGTAGTAAAGTAATGGTGAAAACATTTCGTGTGTAGTAAAGTAATGGTGAAAACATTTCGTGTGTGACAGCGTGTGTAGTAAAGTAATGATGAATACATTTCGTGTGTGACAGCATATGTAGTAAAGTAATGGTGAAAACATTTCGTGTGTGACAGCGTGTGTAGTAAATTAATGGTGAAAACATTTCGTGTGTGACAGCGTGTGTAGTAAATTAATGGTGAAAACATTTCGTGTGTAGTAAAGTAATGGTGAAAACATTTCGTGTGTGACAGCGTGTGTAGTAAAGTGATGATGAATACATTTCGTGTGTGACAGCGTGTTTAGTAAAGTAATGATGAATACATTTCGTGTGTGACAGCGTGTGTAGTAAAGTAATGGTGAAAACATTTCGTGTGTGACAGCGTGTGTAGTAAAGTAATGGTGAGAAAAAAACGTGTGTGACGGCGTGTGTAGTAAAGTAATGGTGAAAACATTTCGTGTGTGACAGCGTGTGTAGTAAAGTAATGGTGTAAACATTTCGTGTGTGACGGCGTGTGTAGTAAAGTAATGGTGAAAACATTTCGTGTGTGACAGCGTGTGTAGTAAAGTAATGGTGAAAACATTTCGTGTGTGACAGCGTGTGTAGTAAAGTAATGGTGAAAACATTTCGTGTGTGACGGCGTGTGTAGTAAAGTAATGGTGAAAACATTTCGTGTGTGACGGCGTGTGTAGTAAAGTAATGGTGAAAACATTTCGTGTGTGACAGCGTGTGTAGTAAAGTAATGATGAATACATTTCGTGTGTGACAGCGTGTTTAGTAAAGTAATGATGAATACATTTCGTGTGTGACAGCGTGTGTAGTAAAGTAATGGTGAAAACATTTCGTGTGTGACAGCGTGTGTAGTAAAGTAATGCTGAGAAAAAAAGGTGTGTGACGGCGTGTGTAGTAAAGTAATGGTGAAAACATTTCGTGTGTGACAGCGTGTGTAGTAAAGTAATGATGAATACATTTCGTGTGTGACAGCGTGTTTAGTAAAGTAATGATGAATACATTTCGTGTGTGACGGCGTGTGTAGTAAAGTAATGGTGAAAACATTTCGTGAGTGACAGCGTGTGTAGTAAAGTAATGGTGAAAACATTTCGTGTGTGACAGCGTGTGTAGTAAAGTAATGGTAAAAACATTTCGTGTGTGACAGCGTGTGAAGTAAAGTAATGGTGAAAACATTTCGTGTGTAGTAAAGTAATGGTGAAAACATTTCGTGTGTGACAGCGTGTGTAGTAAAGTAATGATGAATACATTTCGTGTGTGACAGCGTGTGTAGTAAAGTAATGGTGAGAAAAAAACGTGTGTGACGGCGTGTGTAGTAAAGTAATGGTGAAAACATTTCGTGTGTAGTAAAGTAATGGTGAAAACATTTCGTGTGTGACAGCGTGTGAAGTAAAGTAATGGTGAAAACATTTCGTGTGTAGTAAAGTAATGGTGAAAACATTTCGTGTGTGACAGCGTGTGTAGTAAAGTAATGGTGAAAACATTTCGTGTGTGACAGCGTGTGTAGTAAAGTAATGGTGAAAACATTTCGTGTGTGACAGCGTGTGTAGTAAAGTAATGGTGAAAACATTTCGTGTGTGACAGCGTGTGAAGTAAAGTAATGGTGAAAACATTTCGTGTGTAGTAAAGTAATGGTGAAAACATTTCGTGTGTGACAGCGTGTGTAGTAAAGTAATGGTGAGAAAAAAACGTGTGTGACGGCGTGTGTAGTAAAGTAATGGTGAAAACATTTCGTGTGTGACAGCGTGTGTAGTAAAGTAATGGTGTAAACATTTCGTGTGTGACGGCGTGTGTAGTAAAGTAATGGTGAAAACATTTCGTGTGTGACAGCGTGTGTAGTAAAGTAATGGTGAAAACATTTCGTGTGTGACAGCGTGTGTAGTAAAGTAATGGTGAAAACATTTCGTGTGTGACGGCGTGTGTAGTAAAGTAATGGTGAAAACATTTCGTGTGTGACAGCGTGTGTAGTAAAGTAATGGTGAAAACATTTCGTGTGTGACAGCGTGTGTAGTAAAGTAATGGTGAATACATTTCGTGTGTGACAGCGTGTGTAGTAAAGTAATGGTGAAAACATTTCGTGTGTGACAGCGTGTGTAGTAAAGTAATGGTGAATACATTTCGTGTGTGACAGCGTGTGTATTAAAGTAATGGTGAAAACATTTCGTGTTTGACAGCGTGTGTAGTAAAGTAATGATGAAAACATTTCGTGTGTGACAGCGTGTGTAGTAAAGTAATGGTGAAAACATTTCGTGTGTGACAGCGTGTGTAGTAAAGTAATGGTGAAAACAGTTCGTGTGTGACAGCGTGTGTAGTAAAGTAATGGTGAAAACATTTCGTGTGTAGTAAAGTAATGGTGAAAACATTTCGTGTGTGACAGCGTGTGTAGTAAAGTAATGATGAATACATTTCGTGTGTGACAGCATATGTAGTAAAGTAATGGTGAAAACATTTCGTGTGTGACAGCGTGTGTAGTAAATTAATGGTGAAAACATTTCGTGTGTGACAGCGTGTGTAGTAAATTAATGGTGAAAACATTTCGTGTGTAGTAAAGTAATGGTGAAAACATTTCGTGTGTGACAGCGTGTGTAGTAAAGTGATGATGAATACATTTCGTGTGTGACAGCGTGTTTAGTAAAGTAATGATGAATACATTTCGTGTGTGACAGCGTGTGTAGTAAAGTAATGGTGAAAACATTTCGTGTGTGACAGCGTGTGTAGTAAAGTAATGGTGAGAAAAAAACGTGTGTGACGGCGTGTGTAGTAAAGTAATGGTGAAAACATTTCGTGTGTGACAGCGTGTGTAGTAAAGTAATGGTGTAAACATTTCGTGTGTGACGGCGTGTGTAGTAAAGTAATGGTGAAAACATTTCGTGTGTGACAGCGTGTGTAGTAAAGTAATGGTGAAAACATTTCGTGTGTGACAGCGTGTGTAGTAAAGTAATGGTGAAAACATTTCGTGTGTGACAGCATGTGTCGTAAAGTAATGGTGAATACATTTCGTGTGTGACAGCATGTGTCGTAAAGTAATGGTGAATACATTTCGTGTGTGACAGCGTGTTCAGTAAAGTAATGGTGTAAACATTTCGTGTGTGACGGCGTGTGTAGTAAAGTAATGGTGAAAACATTTCGTGTGTGACAGCGTGTGTAGTAAATTAATGGTGAAAACATTTCGTGTGTGACAGCGTGTGTAGTAAAGTAATGGTGAAAACATTTCGTGTGTAGTAAAGTAATGGTGAAAACATTTCGTGTGTGACAGCGTGTGTAGTAAAGTAATGGTGAAAACATTTCGTGTGTGACAGCGTGTGTAGTAAAGTAATGGTGAAAACATTTCGTGTGTGACAGCGTGTGTAGTAAAGTAATGGTGAAAACATTTCGTGTGTGACAGCGTGTGTAGTAAAGTAATGGTGAAAACATTTCGTGTGTGACAGCGTGGGTAGTAAAGTAATGGTGAAAACATTTCGTGTGTGACAGCGTGTGTAGTAAAGTAATGGTGAAAACATTTCTTGTGTGACAGCGTGTGTAGTAAAGTAATGGTGAAAACATTTCGTGTGTGACAGCGTGTGTAGTAAAGTAATGGTGAAAACATTTCGTGTGTGACAGCATGTGTCGTAAAGTAATGGTGAATACATTTCGTGTGTGACAGCATGTGTCGTAAAGTAATGGTGAATACATTTCGTGTGTGACAGCGTGTTCAGTAAAGTAATGGTGTAAACATTTCGTGTGTGACGGCGTGTGTAGTAAAGTAATGGTGAAAACATTTCGTGTGTGACAGCGTGTGTAGTAAATTAATGGTGAAAACATTTCGTGTGTGACAGCGTGTGTAGTAAAGTAATGGTGAAAACATTTCGTGTGTAGTAAAGTAATGGTGAAAACATTTCGTGTGTGACAGCGTGTGTAGTAAAGTAATGGTGAAAACATTTCGTGTGTGACAGCGTGTGTAGTAAAGTAATGGTGAAAACATTTCGTGTGTGACAGCGTGTGTAGTAAAGTAATGGTGAAAACATTTCGTGTGTGACAGCGTGTGTAGTAAAGTAATGGTGAAAACATTTCGTGTGTGACAGCGTGGGTAGTAAAGTAATGGTGAAAACATTTCGTGTGTGACAGCGTGTGTAGTAAAGTAATGGTGAAAACATTTCTTGTGTGACAGCGTGTGTAGTAAAGTAATGGTGAAAACATTTCGTGTGTGACAGCGTGTGTAGTAAAGTAATGATGAATACATTTCGTGTGTGACAGCGTGTTTAGTAAAGTAATGATGAATACATTTCGTGTGTGACGGCGTGTGTAGTAAAGTAATGGTGAAAACATTTCGTGAGTGACAGCGTGTGTAGTAAAGTAATGGTGAAAACATTTCGTGTGTGACAGCGTGTGTAGTAAAGTAATGGTAAAAACATTTCGTGTGTGACAGCGTGTGAAGTAAAGTAATGGTGAAAACATTTCGTGTGTAGTAAAGTAATGGTGAAAACATTTCGTGTGTGACAGCGTGTGTAGTAAAGTAATGATGAATACATTTCGTGTGTGACAGCGTGTGTAGTAAAGTAATGGTGAGAAAAAAACGTGTGTGACGGCGTGTGTAGTAAAGTAATGGTGAAAACATTTCGTGTGTAGTAAAGTAATGGTGAAAACATTTCGTGTGTGACAGCGTGTGAAGTAAAGTAATGGTGAAAACATTTCGTGTGTAGTAAAGTAATGGTGAAAACATTTCGTGTGTGACAGCGTGTGTAGTAAAGTAATGGTGAAAACATTTCGTGTGTGACAGCGTGTGTAGTAAAGTAATGGTGAAAACATTTCGTGTGTGACAGCGTGTGTAGTAAAGTAATGGTGAAAACATTTCGTGTGTGACAGCGTGTGAAGTAAAGTAATGGTGAAAACATTTCGTGTGTAGTAAAGTAATGGTGAAAACATTTCGTGTGTGACAGCGTGTGTAGTAAAGTAATGGTGAGAAAAAAACGTGTGTGACGGCGTGTGTAGTAAAGTAATGGTGAAAACATTTCGTGTGTGACAGCGTGTGTAGTAAAGTAATGGTGTAAACATTTCGTGTGTGACGGCGTGTGTAGTAAAGTAATGGTGAAAACATTTCGTGTGTGACAGCGTGTGTAGTAAAGTAATGGTGAAAACATTTCGTGTGTGACAGCGTGTGTAGTAAAGTAATGGTGAAAACATTTCGTGTGTGACGGCGTGTGTAGTAAAGTAATGGTGAAAACATTTCGTGTGTGACAGCGTGTGTAGTAAAGTAATGGTGAAAACATTTCGTGTGTGACAGCGTGTGTAGTAAAGTAATGGTGAATACATTTCGTGTGTGACAGCGTGTGTAGTAAAGTAATGGTGAAAACATTTCGTGTGTGACAGCGTGTGTAGTAAAGTAATGGTGAATACATTTCGTGTGTGACAGCGTGTGTATTAAAGTAATGGTGAAAACATTTCGTGTTTGACAGCGTGTGTAGTAAAGTAATGATGAAAACATTTCGTGTGTGACAGCGTGTGTAGTAAAGTAATGGTGAAAACATTTCGTGTGTGACAGCGTGTGTAGTAAAGTAATGGTGAAAACAGTTCGTGTGTGACAGCGTGTGTAGTAAAGTAATGGTGAAAACATTTCGTGTGTAGTAAAGTAATGGTGAAAACATTTCGTGTGTGACAGCGTGTGTAGTAAAGTAATGATGAATACATTTCGTGTGTGACAGCATATGTAGTAAAGTAATGGTGAAAACATTTCGTGTGTGACAGCGTGTGTAGTAAATTAATGGTGAAAACATTTCGTGTGTGACAGCGTGTGTAGTAAATTAATGGTGAAAACATTTCGTGTGTAGTAAAGTAATGGTGAAAACATTTCGTGTGTGACAGCGTGTGTAGTAAAGTGATGATGAATACATTTCGTGTGTGACAGCGTGTTTAGTAAAGTAATGATGAATACATTTCGTGTGTGACAGCGTGTGTAGTAAAGTAATGGTGAAAACATTTCGTGTGTGACAGCGTGTGTAGTAAAGTAATGGTGAGAAAAAAACGTGTGTGACGGCGTGTGTAGTAAAGTAATGGTGAAAACATTTCGTGTGTGACAGCGTGTGTAGTAAAGTAATGGTGTAAACATTTCGTGTGTGACGGCGTGTGTAGTAAAGTAATGGTGAAAACATTTCGTGTGTGACAGCGTGTGTAGTAAAGTAATGGTGAAAACATTTCGTGTGTGACAGCGTGTGTAGTAAAGTAATGGTGAAAACATTTCGTGTGTGACAGCATGTGTCGTAAAGTAATGGTGAATACATTTCGTGTGTGACAGCATGTGTCGTAAAGTAATGGTGAATACATTTCGTGTGTGACAGCGTGTTCAGTAAAGTAATGGTGTAAACATTTCGTGTGTGACGGCGTGTGTAGTAAAGTAATGGTGAAAACATTTCGTGTGTGACAGCGTGTGTAGTAAATTAATGGTGAAAACATTTCGTGTGTGACAGCGTGTGTAGTAAAGTAATGGTGAAAACATTTCGTGTGTAGTAAAGTAATGGTGAAAACATTTCGTGTGTGACAGCGTGTGTAGTAAAGTAATGGTGAAAACATTTCGTGTGTGACAGCGTGTGTAGTAAAGTAATGGTGAAAACATTTCGTGTGTGACAGCGTGTGTAGTAAAGTAATGGTGAAAACATTTCGTGTGTGACAGCGTGTGTAGTAAAGTAATGGTGAAAACATTTCGTGTGTGACAGCGTGGGTAGTAAAGTAATGGTGAAAACATTTCGTGTGTGACAGCGTGTGTAGTAAAGTAATGGTGAAAACATTTCTTGTGTGACAGCGTGTGTAGTAAAGTAATGGTGAAAACATTTCGTGTGTGACAGCGTGTGTAGTAAAGTAATGGTGAAAACATTTCGTGTGTGACAGCATGTGTCGTAAAGTAATGGTGAATACATTTCGTGTGTGACAGCATGTGTCGTAAAGTAATGGTGAATACATTTCGTGTGTGACAGCGTGTTCAGTAAAGTAATGGTGTAAACATTTCGTGTGTGACGGCGTGTGTAGTAAAGTAATGGTGAAAACATTTCGTGTGTGACAGCGTGTGTAGTAAATTAATGGTGAAAACATTTCGTGTGTGACAGCGTGTGTAGTAAAGTAATGGTGAAAACATTTCGTGTGTAGTAAAGTAATGGTGAAAACATTTCGTGTGTGACAGCGTGTGTAGTAAAGTAATGGTGAAAACATTTCGTGTGTGACAGCGTGTGTAGTAAAGTAATGGTGAAAACATTTCGTGTGTGACAGCGTGTGTAGTAAAGTAATGGTGAAAACATTTCGTGTGTGACAGCGTGTGTAGTAAAGTAATGGTGAAAACATTTCGTGTGTGACAGCGTGGGTAGTAAAGTAATGGTGAAAACATTTCGTGTGTGACAGCGTGTGTAGTAAAGTAATGGTGAAAACATTTCTTGTGTGACAGCGTGTGTAGTAAAGTAATGGTGAAAACATTTCGTGTGTGACAGCGTGTGTAGTAAAGTAATGGTGAAAACATTTCGTGTGTGACAGCGTGTGTAGTAAAGTAATGGTGAAAACATTTCGTGTGTGACAGCGTGTGTAGTAAAGTAATGGTGAAAACATTTCGTGTGTGACGGCGTGTGTAGTAAAGTAATGGTGAAAACATTTCGTGTGTGACAGCGTGTGTAGTAAAGTAATGGTGAAAACATTTCGTGTTTGACAGCGTGGGTAGTAAAGTAATGGTGAAAACATTTCGTGTGTGACAGCTTGTGTAGTAAAGTAATGGTGAAAACATTTCGTGTGTGACAGCGTGTGTAGTAAAGTAATGGTGAAAACATTTCGTGTGTGACAGCGTGTGTAGTAAAGTAATGGTGAAAACATTTCGTGTGTGACAGCGTGTGTAGTAAAGTAATGGTGAATACATTTCGTGTGTGACAGCGTGTGTAGTAAAGTAATGGTGAATACATTTCGTGTGTGACAGCGTGTGTAGTAAAGTAATGGTGAAAACATTTCGTGTGTGACAGCGTGTGTAGTAAAGTAATAGTGAAAACATTTCGTGAAAATTACAGTTAATTTTTAATTCTGCTACAGTATTTATTGATACATCAAGGAAAGCCAACAAATTGATTATAGGATTTATTCTAGAATCTTAGATTTATTCTAGAATTTTTGCTTGCTTTTGACAAATCTTAGTTTCAAATAAAAATTAGTATATATATTATATGCCCGCCCCCCATAGGCACTAGTGTGTTATAGGTACACCCCCCCTCAAATTTGTTTTACTAGCTAGTTTCTGCTATTTCTCTTTATAAACATGTTCTAGAACATGTTAGCTATTAAAATATATATATATATATGTTCTAGAATAAATATTTTTTGTTCTAGAACAATTTAAAAAAAAATTAAAAAAATTAATGTACTATTTTTATTTTTTAATAATGTTCTAGAACATGTTAGCTATTCAGAACTAGAAAAAAAAAGTTCTAGAACAAATAGTTTTTGTTCTAGAACAGTTCAAAAAATATAATTTTTTTTTTTATTTTATTAAGAATTAGTTTCATATAATTTTTAATCTTTTCTGGCAAGATGGGTTTGGGGGGGGGGGGGGGGGGTAGCTAGTAGTTTTTTAATAGCTAATTAAAATTAACAAAATTTACTGTATTGAGTTACCGGTACCGGTACTGTATTTACTGTATTAATTAATGATATGCTTAGAATACGTATACTGTATAATATTTATCATTTAGCAGACAGCGGGTAATAGTTTCTGATCAAATCCAACAGAGCAGAAGATGGGTTTTCTTTGTGTAGAAGCGCTCAAATCTTAGCTATAGAAATTCGATTATTCTAGAAAATTCACTTTCCTTGACATCAAATAAAACATAACTAACAAAAATAATAAAATTTGTAAGCGTTTTTTAAAATTTGTTCTAGAACAAAAAATATTTGTTCTAGAACATTTTGTGATTTTTTTCAAATGTATCTCATGTTCTAGAACGTTTCATAAAAATAAATAGCAAAAACTAGGTATAGCTAGTAAAAAAATTTGAGGGGGGTGTACACACTAGTACCCCCCCCCCCCCATATTCAGATTTTTTTACTAGCTATTTTAAAGCAGTTTTTTTTAGAACATTATATTAATGTTCTAGAACATATCCCGTGGCAAACAAATATATTTATTTTTTATGGTAGCGGTAGCTAGTATTTTTTGTTTAGCTAGTGATTTAAAAAAATTTACTGGCTATATTTAAGCGCAGCTTTATTTCTTTCAAAAATGGAATTGAAAAGTGTAAAAGAAAATCAAATACTGGAATTACCTGTACATGGTTTATTTATAGGCCTAGAACTGCATTTTTAAAACATATGTCATTGTTACTATGGCAACATTGTAGAGTTCTAGAACAATAGAAAAGTATTATATACTATTCTAGAACATAAATAAAATAAAAAATATAATGTTCTAGAACATATAGCTAGTTTTTTTTTAATTTTAAAATAGCTAGTAAATTAAAAAAATATCTAATTTGGTAGATACATTTTCTAATAAATAAATAATATAAATAAATAAAAATTTTTGTATTACTACCGGTAGCTATTTTAAATTTGAAAAATAACTAGCTATATGTTCTAGAACATTATATTATTTGTATTATTTATGCTCTACAGTAGAATATTGTCACATAATACATATAATATTACATAAATAAAATAAAAATTTATAATGTTCTAAAACATATAGCTAGTTTTTTTTTAATTTTAAAATAGCTAGTTTTTTTTTAATTTTAAAATAGCTAGTAAATTTAACAAATAATACAATTTGGTACCGGTAGATAAATTTTTTAATAATAATATATAAATAAATTTTTTTTTATTACTAGCTATTTGAAATTTAAAAATAACTAGCTATATTTTCTAGAACAATGATTTTTTTATTTGATTTTTGTTCTAGAATAGTGTATATTATATATTTTTTCTTCTAGAACTCTTCACTGTTGCCATGATAACAATGATTTATGTTATAAAAATGGGATAGTTCTTTTTACAGAACACAGCAGAACACAGTAGAACACAGCAGAACACAATAGAATACAGGCGGAACATAGGCGAACATAGCTGTAATTAAAATCTACACCAAAAAATAACACACTTGGGAAAGTACCGGACTTAATCATACAACTGTAAGATGTCAATTACATATTTAAATTAAATGGCGGTTTTCCATATCCTCCAAAATAAATTACCTGATCAGAGTTGCCCGATCAGCTGTTCGGTTAGGCCTGTACCTGTTACTAGTCCAGCAGTCTGCCTGTCAGCCTGTTCCAGTACTGCAGTAGGCCTAGTGCTGTAGAGACATGTTCAGACAGACAGATGTAGGCATTTACCGGCAATTACCGGGCACAGTGTAGAGTATATTACCAATGTACTGATGTAGGCCTACTCAGCTACCGGTACTGTACTGCTGTAGAACTAACCAACTCTCCATGGTTACAGGATGATGAGAAGTAATTTATTTTGGAGGATATGGAAACCGCCATTTAATTTAAATATGTAATTGACATCTTACAGTTGTATGATTAAATCCGGTACTTTCCCAAGTGTGTTATTTTTTGGTGTAGATTTTAATTACAGCTGTGTTCGCCTATGTTCCGCCTGTATTCTATTGTGTTCTGCTGTGTTCTACTGTGTTCTGCTGTGTTCTGTAAAAAGATATATCCATAAAAATGCAGTTCTATACGGAACTGTTACCAGAAAGAAATAAAAGCAACCTACAGTACCCTGTTGATTAAATCAAATACGCGTTCTAGAACATTTATAAAAAAGTTGAAAAAACTAGTTAGTATAAAAAATGTGTTCTAGAACAAAATATTTATCAAAATTGATAACTAGCAGATGTTCTGTAACATAAAAAATTTCCACGTTTTAAAAATGTTCTACAACAAAATATAACTTGTTCTAGATCATAATTTAAAAAAACTATTATGAAATGTTGTAGAACACTTTACACAAACACTATCACAGCTAGCAAACTTGTACATTTTTTGTATGAAATTAAAATGGTGGGACGGGCGGAACTCTAGCCGTTATAGTCTAATAGTAGGCCAAGATTCTACGCTCAAGATGGCTAGTAAATGGCAGTTGCGTGGCCTAATGCTCTACAGTAAATGTATTGCCCTAAATAGTTCTACAAAATAGGCAATAGTACCATACCGTACCGCTTTGTAAAACAACTTTTTGAGTAGTTTTACGCCGCGTTTTCTTACGGCAGAGAAAATATTCTAGAATTATATAATTAAATGGTAACCCAGGTAATTATAGTAATGATGATTGATGACATCATATTCAACCCCCTCAGAAATATAGATAAATATTAATAGGTATGAAAATAAGACGATTTTTAAGGGACGTGTAAGAAAGGGGGCGATAATCAAGAGAAAGCCCATCGAATGACGAAGAAAAAATTTACATTACAAACTGGTATGTCTACATGTATAGTGTAAAGTATTAATTACTAAATTAGGAACAACTCACTACATGATGGGACGAACCACGATGTATGGTGAATCCTTACCCCCATTGCATTATAAATTAACTAGAGACGGGCCTAGCGGCCCGTGAAGCAAGTCGTAGGAGACGATCCGAGTCAAGTAAAAGCTTTTTGTTCGGTCTGATAATAAATTCGTGTGAGGGTAGTCCCGGTGGTGTACGATAAATTTTCTAGACAACTTCAAACTATAATTAATCATCTAATGAATTATAAAAGCTGTTGCAGCTCCCTTACTGGTAACTAATTACTCTTATCTATATCCAGACAGCTTTATCATTGACTTTTGACCCCTAATTAGCTTTACACAAGCAGCACGTTTTTAATATTACTTGTATCCAAGCACCCCACCCCCTCTCATGACACCTCTGATTACTAATTACTCTTACCTATTTATTTATTTATTTCATATTTATTCCAGATAATTCCAATATATATATATGAATATATATAGACATCCATAAACTACAGTAAATATTAGAAATAGCACATTTTGCCTATATCCAGCCGTCTGGAGTTCTATAGTCTGCCGCTAGAGGGCGTATTATCTAAAAATTAACATCTTCTCTAACTTTGTTATTTTCATTCCGATTAGGTTTAAACTCGGTAGGCATCTACTACGGCATAGGCTATATCTTTTACGGAGTCGCAGAGTAGTCTGAAGTTCCCCCGTCTGCTATTGGAGGGCGTATTATTTGAAAATTAACATCTTCTCTAACTTTGTTATTTTTAATCCCCTTAGGTTTAAACTCGGTAGGCATCTACTATATCATAGGCTATATATTTTACGGAGTCGCAGAATAGTCTGAAGTTCCACAGTCTGCCGCTAGAAGGTGAAATGTCTCAAAGTGAAAACCGGATCTCATTTTATTGTTTTTAAACCATTTAGGCTGAAACTTGGTAGACATCTACTATGGCATAGGCTTACTTTACCGAGGAGGTTGATCGACCCGCAGTTCTCCAGTCTGCCGCTAATGACTCGGATTTAGTACCTGAGGCACTCCTAAAGCCTCGAGTTTTAGGTTTGAGCCACAGACTATGCCTCACCGAGGCACAGACTATGCCTCACTGAGGCACTGAGGCACAGAATATGCCTCACTGAGGCACTGAGGCACAGACTATGCCTTACTGAGGCACAGATTATGCCTCACTGAGGCACATACTATGCCTTACTGAGGCACTGATGACAGACTATGCCTCACTGAGGCACTGATGACAGACTATGCCTCACTGAGGCACTGATGACAGACTATGCCTCACTGAGGCACTGATGCACAGACTATGCCTCGCTGAGGCACTGAGGCACAGACTATGCCTCACTGAGGCACAGACTATGCCTCACTGAGGCACAGACTATGCCTCACTGAGGCACTGAGGCACAGAATATGCCTCACTGAGGCACTGAGGCACAGACTATGCCTCACTGAGGCACAGAATATGCCACACTGAGGCACTGAGGCACAGACTATGCCTTACTGAGGCACAGACTATGCCTCACTGAGGCCCAGACTATGCCTCACTGAGGCACAGACTATGCCTCACTGAGGCACAGACTATGCCTCACTGAGGCACAGACTATGCCTCACTGTGGCACAGACTATGCCTCACTGAGGCACGACTATGCCTCACTGAGTCACGACTATGCCTCACTGAGGCACAGACTATGCCTCACTGAGGCACTGAGGCACAAACTATGCCTCACTGAGGCACAGACTATGCCTCACTGAGGCACAGACTATGCCTCACAAGGCACAGACTATGCCTCACTGAGGCACAGACTGTGCCTCACTAAGGCACTGAGGCACAGACTATGCCTCACTGAGGCACAGACTATGCCTCACTGAGGCACAGACTATGCCTCACTGAGGCACAGAATATGCCTCACCGACGCACTGAGGCGCAGACTATGCCTCACTGAGGCACAGAATATGCCACACTGAGGCACTGAGGCACAGACTATGCCTTACTGAGGCACAGACTATGCCTCACTGAGGCCCAGACTATGCCTCACTGAGGCACAGACTATGCCTCACTGAGGCACAGACTATGCCTCACTGAGGCACAGACTATGCCTCACTGTGGCACAGACTATGCCTCACTGAGGCACGACTATGCCTCACTGAGGCACAGACTATGCCTCACTGAGGCACAGACTATGCCTCACTGAGGCACAGACTATGCCTCACTGAGGCACAGACTATGCCTCACTGAGGCACAGACTATGCCTCACTGAGGCACAGACTGTGCCTCACTAAGGCACTGAGGCACAGACTCTGCCTCACTGAGGCACAGACTATGCCTCCCTGAGGCACAGACTATGCCTCACTGAGGTACAGACTATGCCTCACTGAGGTACAGACTATGCCTCACTGAGGCTCAGACTATGCCTCACTGAGGCATGCCTCACTCAGGCAGACTGTGCCTCACTGAGGCATTGAGGCACAGACTATGCCTCACTGAGGCACAGACTATGCCTCACTGAGGCACAGACTATGCCTCACTGAGGCTCAGACTATGCCTCATTGAGGAATTGAGGCACAGACTATGCCTCACTGAGGCACAGACTATGCCTCACTGAGGCACAGACTATGCCTCACTGAGGCACAGACTATGCCTCACTGATGCACTGAGGCACAGACTATGCCTCACTGATGCACTGAGGCACAGACTATGCCTCACTGAGGCACAGACTATGTCTCACTGAGGCACAGGCTATGCCTCACTAAGGCACAGACTATGCCTCACTGAGGCACAGAATATGCCTCACTGAGGCACAGAATATGCCTCACTGAGGCACAGAATATGCCTTACTGAGGCACAGACTATGCCTCACTGTGGCACTGATGCACAGACTATGCCTCACTGAGCCACTGAGGCACAGACTATGCCTCACTGAGGCACAGACTATGCCTCACTGAGGCACAGACTTTGCCTCACTGAGGCACAGACTATGCCTCACTGAGGCACTGAGGCACAGACTATGCCTCACTGAGGCACTGAGGCACAGACTATGCCTCACTGAGGCACAGACTATGCCTCACTGAGGCATTGAGGCACAGACTATGCCTCATTAAGGCACTGAGGCACAGACTATGCCTCACTGAGGCATTGAGGCACAGACTATGCCTCACTGAGGCATTGAGGCCCAGACTATGCCTCACTGAGGCACAGACTATGCCTCACTGAGGCACAGACTATGCCTCACTGAGGCTCAGATTAAGGGTCTAAGGCCTTCAAGCTGATCATTTGCTTAGTTTTCTAATTAGAAGGTAGTGAGTTCGAACCCTAGAAGAGCATTATTCTTTTTTCCTAGCTATTGGCTGACTCTAGTGTACACTAGCTTTGACTCTCCCAGCTATAGTGATAGTATGCAACCTTGGGAGTTAACGCGGTGTCTTATGAGTAAAGGCCAAGAGATTAGACTTCAGGTTGCCTCTGGTGGTTCACTCTTCTTAACTTTACAAAAGAGTTTGCAGGCGCAGGTTAAAATCCAACTAAAGCTCTATATATTTTGCACTGAAGTGGAATACTTTAGATGCTGGGGGAATCTGGTTTGCGAGGGATATTTGAAAGGTGAGTATAACTTTCCTTCGGAGTTAGCGTGACGTTATCTTACCATGGATGGGCTTTACCACTGTACTCGCATCTGCTCTATCATTGGCTGCCTAACTCACCCTTGCGCTCTGATTGGATAATCCATTCTAGCCTCCCTCCTTCTAGCCATTCTATAATAGCCCCCGTTCACCGCATTCCCATTCATTCTCTAATTTTTATTTTTAAAAGTTGTATTTATTTTCATAAAAGTTTTATTTATTTAAAATTTGTAAATTCATTTAGCGAAATTCAATACTATCAATTGACATTGCTATATAATGCATAGAGATGAAAGATGTTCGGTTTGTACTAAAGAAATGAGACAAGACAATCTATCTCGTCATATGGAAAGACATAGAAAGGATAAACTAATGGATCCGTTACCAAAAAAATTTAAAAAATCCGAAGATATTTTTAGTGAAGATGAAAAGAAAAAGAGAGATGAGCGTGATATATTAAAGATGAAACAGACAATGGAAAATAAATTTCATAAAGTTATGAATATTTCGAAATGGATACAAAAACAGTTACCCCTAGAAAATGAAGAAAATTTGAGTTAGAAAGATGAAGAAGAAGAGGACGATAAGGTGGAGAATGAAAATAGTGAGGGTCAAGATGAAGTTGAAGAGAGTGAAGTTGAGAACGAAGAAAGTGAAGATCAGGAAGAGGATGAAGAAAGTGAAGGTCAGGAAGGGCGTGAAGAAAGCGAAGGTCAGGAAGAGAATGAAGAAAGTGAAGAACAGGAAGAGGATGAAGAAAGTGAAGAACAGGATGAGGATGAAGAAAGTGAAGAAAATAAAGAGGTGACATTGACCCAAGTTCTAAGAAGTAAAATTAAATTACAGAAATTTATTAAACATTTAGAAGAGCATGATGAAAATAAGGAAGAGTTATTGAGGCAAATATTAGTAACCAAAATCAAATGCGGAAATTTATTAAACAAATGGAAGAAAATGAAGAAAATAGAGAAGAGACATTAATACAAAGACAGCGCGTTAACTCCCAAGGTTGCATACTATCACTATAGCTGGAAGAGTCAAAGCTAGTGTACACTAGATAGAGTCAGCCAAGACCTAGAAAAACGAATAATGCTCTTCTAGGGTTCAAACTCACGCCTTCTAATTAGAAAACTAAGCAAATGATAAGCTTGAAGGCCTTAGACCCTTAATCTGAGCCTCAGTGCCTCAGATACTATCACGAGGCTTTAGGAGTGCCTCAGGTCATAAATCCGAGTCATTAGCGGCAGACTGGAGAACTGCGGGTCGATCAACCTCCTCGGTAAAGTATAGCCTATGCCATAGTAGATGTCTACCAAGTTTCAGCCTAATTGGTTTAAAAACAATAAAATAAGATCAGGTTTTCACTTTGATACATTTCACCCTCTAGCGGCAGACTGTCGAACTTCAGACTACTCTGCGACTCCGTAAAAGATATAGCCTATGCCGTAGTAGATGCCTACCGAGTTTAAACCTAATCGGAATGAAAATAACAAAGTTAGAGAAGATGTTAATTTTCAGATAATACGCCCGCTAGCGGCAGACTATAGAACTGCAGCCGGCTGGATATAAATAGGTAAGAGTAATTAGTAATCAGAGGTGTCACGAGAGGGGACAGGGTGCTTGGATACAACTCATATTAAAAACCTGCTGCTTGTGTAAAGCTAATTGGGGGTCAAAGGTCAATGATAACGCTGTCTTGATATAGATAAGAGTAATTAGTTACCAGTAAGGGCTAAGTATAACGAGATGAAAGTCAATAAAATTAAATACAAATAATTAATTAAAATTAAATACAAATAAATAAGTATTAATAAATAAAAGAGCCGCGGTGTCACTTATGACACCCTTTGCACGGCTCGGTGACACTTGGACAACACTCATGAGTCATGACCCATTGTGTGTCAGGGCGCTAATCGGCCTGATTAATTAGGATAATCAATTAAACCCTAATTAGGAGTCGTAAGACACCTATTAGGGATTAAATGTACTAATTAATTGATGACACCAGTCAATTAGGGTCTAATTAGGAGGTGTCACCCAGACAGACTGGCGCCAATGACATCCTATGGGTGCTATGACTCATCGATGAGTCATGAGTTGGGTCCAAGTGTCATCGAGCCGTGCAAACTATTACTACAACTATTCAATATATATGTATTTATATGTATGTATGTATGTATATATGTATATCAGGTGAACCTATCCGAAGCTATAGCGCATCCGTCAATGAAAGTTATATCAATCGACGCTGCTCAACTCCAGGATGTGGAAAAAAGGTTTCTAAAAAATTATTAAAGTGTCTATTTTTATTTCCAAAAATAGCCACAAAACACGAAAATTGCCATAGACTCAATGATAGTAACCAGCTTCTGGTGCTCATGATGGCCTAGTAAGCTACTATTGATTGAATGGATAGGCCCAAAGGGCAGAGAAGTATATTACTTGCCAAGTTTATTACTACCTCACTCTAACCCAGACAGTGAGAAAAAAACAACTGTAAGTTTGTTACGTATTATTCCGCCAGCTGAATTGCTCTTCCCAGTGAATCCTATGGGAATATCTATATGTTACACGCTGCTATTTTTGGAGGGAGACCAGCTGATTGAATTAGCATTAATTAGCTGATTGAATCAGCTGATTAAACTGGGCCGTTCAAATGTTATATAGTTAATAATTATGACATGTAGGGGCTGCTATTACTTTTTTCAGACTGTAAGCTGGGACGCAACTACACCACGTTTGTCTATGGACGGCCTTCTTATAGCCAGCTTGTTGGCTTTCCTGTTATGTCAACTTATAAACACTCCATTATATTATTATTTAGTTAGGAATATTGATAAATTAATATCCAATTACGCAATTAATTTGCATTTACTAAATCAAATGTGCAGACAATTTCAAACATAGCATACAATGGGAATGATTTGCACTAGAACAATTGAGAGTACACAAGACGTTTACCGGATGTTAAATGTATCAAAGTAATTGATTACATCGCGACGTTACTAGAATATAACCTGTGGGTTAAAAATATGACATAATGAAACAATACTGATTTTCCTTAAATATCTAACTCACATCGGCAAAGCGAGTGGCCCTTGTCTCTGTAACCTGTTCGTTTACCTATATAATTACACGAAGTGGGGCCTTCGCGCAGCACGTGACTTAAATTTAATTTAAGTACTAATTCGAAAGTATTACTGTATTAGCAAATTTTAAGCAGATTTCGCCTAATCACTTTTTACCTCTTTCATTTCTATTCAGACATTTCTGACTCTAGCGGTATAGTGAGAACTGAAGATGGATTAGGGTCTCCAGCCCCACAAAGACACAGCCTATGGATGAATAGTACATACGTACATCGGCCAAGTTTCATCTTGAATAACGGATAACGAAATGAGAGACGGATCTCACTTTCAGAAATTTCGTCGTATAGCGGCAGACCGATTAAATCTCCCCCCCCCCCACAAAGACGCAGCATGTGGTCCAGAATATATGGCAAGATTCAGCTTAAACTGATTAAAATCAATGAGACGGGAGAATCTATTCACTTTCAGGCATAAAGTAGTCCTATAGCGGGTGACTGTTGAACTGATTTTCAACAAAACAAATTTTCAACTTGGCAGCTTTAAATTCGACAAAGTTATAAGCATGTCAATATCATAACGACGACAACGATTTCACTTTCAGACCTTTGGCCCTCTAGCGGCAGACTGGAGAACTGCAGATGGATTCGCCTCCTTTGAAAGTCACAGCTAATGGTCTAATACATATCTGCCAAGTTTCAGCTTAAACGGATTAAAAGCAAAGAAATGGGAGGGCATTTAATGTTTAGACATGTGGCCCTCTAGCGGGAGACCATTGCACTGATGGTGTCTGAAAGTCTCTCAAAAATCTCAACTTTAGCTCATATTGATACCTAGAAATTTTCAACTTGGCAGCTTTAAATCCGACAAAGTTATTAGCATGTCAAAATCGTAACGACGACAACGATTTCACTTTCAGACCTTTGGCCCTCTAGCGGCAGACTGGAGAACTGCAGATGGATTCGCCTCCTTTGAAAGTCACAGCTAATGGTCTAATACATATCTGCCAAGTTTCAGCTTAAACGGATTAAAAGCAAAGAAATGGGAGGGCATTTAATGTTTAGACATGTGGCCCTCTAGCGGGAGACCATTGCACTGATGGTGTCTGAAAGTCTCTCAAAAATCTCAACTTTTGCTCATATTGATACCTACAAATTTTCAACTTGGCAGCTTTAAATCCGACAAAGTTATTAGCATGTCAAAATCGTAACGACGACGACGACGACAACGACGACGACGACGACAACTATTTGCATAAATTGACCCACCCTCTAACAGTGTCAATTCGCTAAGGCTCCGCCAACTTCGTGGCTCGCCCCACATATTATTTACAATTTAAAATTAGAAATACACCGCTTCACACTTTGTAGGGCATTGTTTATTTACATGCCTTCCGCTACCATACATGGAAGATGGAACCTTACCATTTTGCACGTAATGGAGTATTTGAATTTGAATGGATATCACACTCGGAATTGTTATAAGTTGCTTTTTTTAAATAAAAACAAATATTTTCCATAATTACAACCAGATAAATACAAACCTGAAAAATTTGTAAATATTTGAAAAATATATTTTACGTTTGCTTTCAAATTCACAATAGCATTGCAAGCAATAGAAAGTCGTTCGATATTTTCGGACAATATTACAACTCAGCACACCTCATTTACCATCGCGATTGCTTATGTGTATAAATACCCTGCTGATTACTAGCATGATACTGTGTTGTAAGAAAGGAGAGCCTGTTAGCACTCCCCTGGGTAAGGACGGATTGGGTCTAGCGACCACCCCCTTGCGTTCAACACGCATCAGGCATAAAACGCCACTTACTTTGTGGCATTGCATATTTTTTACAGCATCTTTTGTTAGCGGTAATTGCGGTTTCTGTTCTGGCCAATGAATGGATAAATTATGGTTAACGTATTTAAGTAATCTGCCTCCGCTTTGCAGGATATTGCTTTCGTCGTGCTCGAGTGGAAACCAGCATGGACTGGACAGCCCTTGACTTTCTTGAGACCCACCCCTCCCCACTCTATCTTAAGGAGACTGCATTTGAAGATGTAGATAGTCTCGCGAAAGTCATTGTGGGAAAGGGAGTGGAGGCGGTATAATTTTGTCGACAAGCCGGCTTAGCATGCTTAATGCAAACTGTATGTATTGCAGTTTGCCGATTGTGGTCTGTATGGTGGCAGCATAAATTGATTGTTAAGCCGACATGGTATGTGCAGCTGCAATGCAGCAGTCTGATTGTGTAGTAGTAACGATGTAGGTTCTTACCTTGCCACATGACTTGGTCTACCTGACCATGGTACAATGTCAACAGACCCAGAACAACATAATATGATAATCTAATGTACCGAGATACTGACTAATGGAGATATGACTAACCAGAACAACATGACCGCCCCAAACCAATCAGTCAGCGCGCGCTCCAAAGTTAGT
Organism: Nemertoderma westbladi; assembly: GCA_032718475.1. Lineage (NCBI taxonomy): Eukaryota > Metazoa > Xenacoelomorpha > Nemertodermatida > Nemertodermatidae > Nemertoderma > Nemertoderma westbladi. The sequence continues at coordinate 31,901 of JAUCBJ010005145.1, forward strand.
TATAGACTCGTTACGGAATAGTTCCATACAGAAAACTAATCTTTACGCCAATACTTGCAAAACAACCTTTATTTATTCCATATCAATAAAACCTCTTTCTGCTTCATGATATTTAAGTTACACCTTTATATGTTAATAATAGGAACTAAATCCGACCCGGCGTTATTCACCTCCCAACACTACAGGACCGGTATAAATCGTTACTCCCAGCACAAAATATATAGCCAACTAAAACCTCTCGTAATTAGACTAGTCGCCTAACAGTTCGCGTGATAGACGCAGACAGTCTCAACCAGATAGCAGCAGCCTACCGGTATCCCGGATTACTTAAACACCCTGCCGACATTGTATCTCTCGCTCTCGGGGAATTCGAACCGGAAGTAGCTGTCAACCAGCTGTTTAGTAGATTCCGCTTCCGGTTCCAACTTGGTCCACTTATAGGAAGAGAAATCGGTCTGCCAGTTGTCGTCTTTCTCAAAAATCAGATCCTAAAATAAGAAAATATAAAAATTATAGAGCAGCAAAGGTTAAGTAAGTCGGTATAACTTATTCGCCTATAAATCCATAATAAAGTACACTCGTACCGTTATAACAAACCAACCTGGCCCTTCCAGAACCAAACTCCCTTGATGGTGTTATCCAGGTCCTCACCGAACACACACATCGTCCCGAACCCGTGTTTAACCATCTTCTCTATCCGTTGGAACATCCCGCCGATTAGATTGCTCGTCATAAACACCATGTTCTCCTTGAGATCCTCGGGGAAGGAATATTCGCAATACCAGATGCTGAAGTTATTCTGCCAAGGTATAATGAGTTATTAATTAATATATATTATTAATTAATTATACAGGCTTATTAGTTATTATAACATATTAATTTTTCAATGTAAGGATATGAAATAAATTTGAAGTAATATATTTTCAGTACAATAAACATATTTACTTTCTCTTTATTGAAGTTTTCCCAGAAGTGGGGAATGGCGATGGTTTGAATGTCCTCGTTGCTGTAGCAACGCTTGAAAGCGTCCAAATCAAACTCGGATTGGAAGTCCCCGAACGCGTCGGGTTTCTTCGGTTTCGGTGGCGGTACGTCCTCATCGCTACCCGCTGTCTCCTTCTTAACTTCCTGTAACAAAAACGATCGCGGATTATATAATAATAATAAAACCAAAAGGTATTATATATATATATATATTTAAAAGACAATAGATAACAAACTACATCGTATGCCAGATTGACAGTTAAAGTTCGAAATCCCAGAATAAGTAATACAGGTTCATAACATAAAGTTTACATTTCTATTAAATTTTCTTGGTTCTACTTTATATACCGGTATATAAGGAATAGTTTTGACCAATTCTGCGAATTTTAACACAGAAAATCGATTGAATGATAAATAAATGAAACACAAACTTTAAACAGATATCTAACCTTCTTTGGTGTTTCCTTTTTCGGCTCCGACTTTTTCTCTGGTTTCGCAGCCTTCGGGTGCAACTCGGCGTACTTCTTGGCGTCGAACTGAGCCGATTTTGTGCAGAAAACGAAAGTACCGACAACCTCCTTCACCTGGGGCTGATTAACGAAGGTGCTGAACCACCGGTTCACGTTCTCGTATGGCTGACTCAGTGTGGGGTCCAACACCTGTTTGTACGCGAGCAGCAGCGTGCAGCCCGCGGAAATATCAGCCAGAGTTAGTCGCTCGCCTACAAGGTAAGTCCGCGTACTCAAGTGATTGTTAAGTACGGCGAGAGATTTCTTAAGCTTCTCCTTCGCTTGTTCGATCTCCGCTTTGTTGTTTGGCATTAAACCTAAAGTTGGGAAAACCCACGTTACTACGGAGGGCTGCAACTCGTTGTCGGAGAAACTTATCCATTGCTGGACGAGGGCCTGACTCAGTTCATCGGCCCCCCGAAGCTGCTGATTGGCTAAATAATAGGCGATCGCGTTGCTCTCGAAGATTCCGTCCCCGGAATTCGTTACCAACGCGGGAACCTTTCCCAGCGGGAACTTCGCTAGGAATTCCTCGGTGGTGTTGGTTGTCCCGAGTTTGAACCCGGGGGCTAATTCGAGTCCCGCCCCACTGTATTTGGCGGCTATAATACCCTTGTAGGCCCGGTGACTATCCGGGTAAGTGTAGAGCACGTTACTATGACAACCCTCAAACATATCGTTCGACATATTAACAGACAAAGGGTAACTGAGGTTCGATAACTGAGAAGCTACCTAGATATCAGATTTTGTACTGTTGGTTGGTTATGGCTGTATGCAGCAATGCAGGTGCTGTATGCTAAACTACTGCTACTCTTCCACCTAGGCCTACTCAAACCTAGTGAGATTGACTGAACTAGACCTGTAGACAGCTAGATTCAGATTTAGTATGCAGGCATGGCTATGAGCTAAGCTGCTAAAGGGGCGGAGTCGATATCACGCCACGCCTACCTGCAGACCTGCCTACCCCAAATCCAACGTCTGAACGTCCTTTGCCTTACCGTAGCCTTTGCCCGCCTGCAGGTGGTAGGTAGCTTACTTAACCCTGTAACCAGTCAGCCACAGCCAGACAGCAGCACAGCCAGTTAATAAAACTTAAGTAGCTTAACTGCTTAATGCTGTACCTGTAATGCAGCTGCCAGACATTCAGAATCAACAAACCAGCAAACTGCTCTACTACGACTGTAAGAATAAAATAATAGGCCTACCGGAAACAGGAAACGCTAAAATCATAAATTGTACGGTAGGTACAGCAGGACAGAGGTATGACTCCTGGCAGCCTGGGGCGATGAGCAATTGGCTCTCTGTTAATGTCTTCTGTTAACTTAAACAGAGAACACTAACAGAGGGTTTTATCAGAGAGTGCAAATTTGGTGAGCAATTGACCTATTTTAGTTCGCTGTTAAAATGTTCTCTGTTAGCCTTCTGTTTAGGGGGTGAGCAGATCATTAACAGAGAACTAACTTTTCCTTATGCGGTCCCTTTGATGTATGAAAATTTCCATATGCGGCATCCCTTTATTCTTGTTAATGATTCAATATAAAAACATCCACTGATAATGTGTAGTGCCACCCACGATCCCGATTATGTTTACTCTATACTGTCTATATTGTCTATACTGATCTACTCATGTGTACTCGCATGGTCAACTATATACTCAGCAACGCAACCTAAAGACATGCATAATACTGTAGAGTCCATAAAATAACGTATTAAGAGACTCATTATTTATTTAAAGACGCCTGTGGACCTTAAGGCTCCATTGCTCTAAAAAATATAATATCAGAAAAATGTTATTTTTTAACGAAAATTTTGTTAAATCCATTCTAATTCACATAGGGGCCTCCTAATTAAAATATTGATAGCATCGATTCAATAATTAAATTTATTTAATATAGCAAAATTTAACGCTACATATAATTAGTTTATTGAAATTTGAATATTATATAACTCCGGGGGTAGAACACGTGCTATGCTATGTACAGTACTTCTTTATGAGACTACTGTACTGACTCTATACCGGTACCATTATACTGTACGTCGTGTGAGAACAGCATAAAAAACATGAAATCTAACATTTTAAAGTTGAAAAAAGAACCTTTAGAATTTTTAAATATTGCGAGCAATACAATCAAACTGCTTCCTAATGAATCCATATTAATTACACCAAAGGATGTTTAACTTCTATAAATTTAGCTAAGTGTGTCAAATCGTAAATAGCAGAGATGGGGAGATAGGGATTAACGCATCTCGTCGAATTAATGTCTCATCCCGGCGAATAATCTTATTTAATGTTATTATACAATGTTACTACTACTAGGATCGGCATGCTGCATCGGCATCGGCATGCTGCAAACTGTCTGGGTGACACCTCCCAATTAGGCTAATTAGACCCTAATTGACAACTAAATTTAGCGGACATGAAACGCTATTCTGCGATATTTGATAGGCTCATTCATTGTTGACTTTAATTGCAGCTTGTCAGACAGTTTTTAATATATACCGGTAGTACACCCACTGACACTTATTTTGTTTCAATTTCGCATAGTCTACTGTACTATAGAATTTATCCTGCCAGTGCCTTAAATACTGAATAGTAACTTACTGTTTATCGGTACCGGTAAGTGTTTGTAGATTTGCGGATATGTTCTGA
>JAUCBJ010005146.1:0-21967 GCA_032718475.1 Nemertoderma westbladi
TCCCTATCCCAGGGGAATGTCATGACACAGATGATAAACGGATTCAACTAGCGGTAAATTGTCTATACAATATACATACATGGACCTCTCTATATATTCTTTATCTCTGGTCATTTACTATCCTAGCAGTTCTCAAGCCAGGTTCCAGGTAACCACCCCCCCCCCCCCCCCAGCCCCAGCCCCACCCCCGCCCCCCCCCCCCCCCCCCCACTCCCAACCGCCATTCTGATATTATTACTTTATAGGGCTATTATTATTAGGTATTTTATATTATTATTAGGTTCTTACTTTATATTACTAGTAGTACTTTATGTTATTACTTTATTATTTATTACGATTGCCGACCCAATATTCCCCACCCCTAGGGGAAACTAGGCGCATCAATATCCCGCCTCAATGTTAAATTCTCAATTTAGGGAAAGGAGCAGGTTACAGTGGCACGTTATTTTAAACAAAACAATAAACTAAACATAATATAACAGGTTACAGTTTTATTTTTGAGAGTAATCAGCTGTTATTTGCGTCGAATTTCCCCTGGAGAGGGATGCATTTTTATTGCGTCCAGTTTTCCCCCCCTTATTTTGTCCCCTTCCCGTTATTCGGAGGAAGTTAGTTTGGCTTATCACCAGAATGTGAGTCGCGCCGTTTCTGCCTTTCCATAGATCGCTTTTGTACTCCATTAAGAAGGGTGTTTGCTAGGGTACAGCAAACAGCTATTGGTGGGAGTGGGGAGATACCGTAATAGACTGCAATAATGTGTATTACTTGAGTTAGTTGTTTGTAGTACCGTATAGGTATAGTTCCATCATGTACAGCATCCACCCATGCAGCAGACGCCATGGTCCTGGTCTACCATACCAGGTGATGCGGAGTAAGTTGTAATCCACCACGAGTTAGGGCTTGGGTAAATATATTATCCTCCTATTAAATATCACCTGTGATGTCTAACTCTGGGATTACCTTTACCAGGAATCCTGCGACGTATCCAGCTGCCTGAAACTCATCATAACTGACTTCAATATCCACTATCTGTTCAATTTTTCTCAGCATTTCCGTTGTTATTAGGACATACTTTCGGATGTTCAGGTGCTTTCAAAGTGGATGGGATATCGTCTAATAGAACAAAGTCTAAAGTATAAACTCAAGCTGAGACTTATATTTGGATGACTCAAGATCAATCGCGGCATTAACGTACTCCATAGCTTTCGTAAGTAGCGATGTCGTAGTACCAACATTACCTTTCACGACTGCAATGACTTCTTCCAACTGAGACCAACGTATTAGTTGGCTATTACGAGCGAGGCAATGCGAAAACCCCAAGCTGCAACCCAGGTGATCAACCGCCGATCGGCTGATACAAACATGTCCGAGGAAAGTTGACTCTTTGATGAAAGTGAAACCTGTCCAATATACTGTATACTTCGTTATGGAAAAAGAAGAGCAATACTTGGAACTGCGATAGTTTCACAAAAATGTCAGTACGCGACCGTATCCTGCGATTCCCTTTAGCCACGTAGAAACAACAGGCAGGCAGGTTCAGTCAGCTGCAAAAAGCCCCCCAATTAAATCTCACTCATTGAGCAACTGAAGTTGGCTTTCCTCAATAGTGGGGAGTCATGGTGGAACATACGATAAGGGAACTCCCAGTGAAGTAGAAAGGAGGTATTGTTGGTCGCAAGGAACCACCAGGGACTTTCTTGTGCAGAATTATCTTGAGAAACTCTGGCCAATGTTGAATACAAATGACGGCAGTGCTACTGTACTTTAAATGGAGAGCTGTCGTCTGCACTGTGTCGTGGTAACTGATCTCGTTCGGCACCAGCAGGAGGACATTTCACTACACGAACGGGATTTCATTTCCTGCGTAATTGCCGTCGCAGCCAAATACACAACAATAATTAGGCATAATACAGTAATAATAATAATTAGCTTGTTCTGTTGGTAGTCAGGTAGTTTAGCCTAATGTTGTAATACGGCACCTTAAATACCTACCTACAGACCTATAGTAATTGATTTAATTACTACCAAATGGTACCACCTAGGCCTACCTGTACCGGAACGGTCGCGGTACCGTACCGGCAACCGGTACCATCATACGAGTACGCGCTACCACTGTACCAGGGTCTGAGGGTACTGGGGTGGGGTAGGCTGGTAGGGCCATACAGCCGTCCAGTTGAATGTACTGTAACTAGACTATCTGACTTTCTAACTGTACTATTCCCATATACCAGAAGTAGCGTTAGGACTAATACGTGTAAATCTTTTCGACCTACGCGGAGGCCTACGCGTAGCTACGCGTAGCTACGCGTAGCTCGCAACATTGGGTCATATATCACCAGTTTCAGAGTTTTAACAGTAACTACGCGTAGGTGCTACGCGTAGCTACGCGTAGGTCCTACGCGACCTACGCGTGTAGGTCCTACGCGACCTACGCATAGGTGCTACCCATAACTATGCCTATACGTCGTTTATCATTAGTAGGCCTACGTATTCCAAGCGGTTTAGTACTAAAATAAGACACAATACGGTATGTTCAATAAACAACCCACAACCATCAAATGCTTTCAACAGTAATGTATCCTATACCTGTATACTCCATATAGAGGAATACGCGAAGACTACATATTCTTCACTTCATGCGTTGCGGGCGGTAAAATGTGTTAATAATTCATGTTTAGAGTTCAAAAATAGTTTACAAAGGAAATAGGCCGATGGTTCTCATCGATGATTCTCTATGCTTTTTATTGCCTTTGTTCACGATAGGGCAAGGATATACTGTATTTAATTTGTTAACCCCTTGACAAGGGAAGGGGGGAGACTAAATTGTCTACCATGATTGGTTGCTCTTGTTATTTGACCAAACAATTTGATTATATGCAGTATTTATCAGCTTTCGCTTAACCTCTTCACCAGTAGACTGGTCGCTTTATTTACTACTGTTCAATATTTAAATAATCCAATGGAAACAAAGATACTTGAATCATGAGACGTGATTTTAAGTTTACTTTTTATTCATCCTGTGTTTGTATGTGAAAGAGCCGAATATTATTTACCAGTGCTGTATGTAGAGATATGAGTTTCCGATTCTGTTATTATACATTTGTCTGATAATCAGATACCTGACATATACCCAGTAAAAAATCCCCATGCGTAACGCATTCGTACCACATGCAGCATTCGTAAAAGGTGCGTGCAATGTTATTTAAGATTCGTGAAGCCTTCGTCAATGGTTCGTCAGTCCGAATAATTTAACGAATGCGTATAGTATTCGTATCGCATGTGAGATTTCACTTGTAAATATATTCGTGGCTCATCATTCGTGGCACATGCGATACGAATGCTTCCACTCCACACAAAAAATAATTCGTGGTTCATTCGTTCGTACCACATGCGATACGAATGCTTAGCCACGCCACGCTTAAAATTATTCGTGGTCCATTCGTGACGCATGCGATACGCATGCAAAGCACTCTCAATTAGAGTACCGTACAGACTGTAATACTGACCAATCACCATTCGGCAAATAATCGAACATAGTGTTATTAGTTAGTAGCTCTCCCCCTTTGTTACCAGTCAGCCAGTCCCATGTACTTTTACTATATATTTATTTAATGGGTTGCCCAGTAATTCTCAACTCCCATTTATTATTTTGGTTCCCCATTATTTTGGTATGTAAACCTGTTCCCTTTACCAACATGCTTGATATACTGTAATAATGTAAAGGTTATGTACTGTAGGGTAGGTGAGATAAATAATGACAACATAAAACTACAGTATTAACTTAACGAACTACAGTATGTAGGCATACTTATAGTATGTAGGCACTAGGCACCCCCCCCCCCCCCCACCCGTAGTTTTAGCCCCTGTACAGTAGTACTCATTTCCCAAAGTTATTACAGTAGTTTTATGTTGTCATTATTTATCTCACCTGGCCTACAGTACAGTACCAATACATATTATAAAGCATGTGGCATTTTTATTAAATTGTACGTGTGTATGGTGATATTCTCACACAGTTTCTTAGGCCTCCAGGTCGAATTTGTTTAATTCGCTATAAAAAGCCATTAAAAAGTCTACTGATATACTGTAGCAGTTAATTACCGGTTACTGCTACAGTAGGCCCTACACTTATTAATGGTAAAAAAATCTTACAGACAAAATACATCAAAGGCATACATTTTATGAGATGCATCAACATAATTTCAATGTTTTTTTTACTATATTCTAGAATATTAATTCGCTTTTTTTCGATAATAAGTAATAAAAAATATATATAATAATAATAAAAATATATATAATAATAAAATAATATAATATAATAATAAATAATATAATATAATAATAAAATAATATAATAATAAAATATCATAAAAAATAATAAACCATCAATAATAATTAATATAAGTATAATAATAACTATAACGATTTACGTCTGAAATTGCGTGCTCTTGAATTATATCTGAACATTTTTTTGGGGAAATTGAAAATGGCTTTCATATTCGATTCGGAATATCAAGTATATTTAAAAAAATAAAATAAAATGGACACGTTTTATCAGTTGTAAACTGTTAAAACTATGTAAACTGTAGCGAAATAATAAAAAAAATAAAAATCCTGCGGTAAACATTCGTATAACACTCGTAAAACATTCGTAACGCATTCGTATAGCGTGGGAAACATTCGTATATAACATGCGGGACGCATTCGTATCGTGTGCGGGAAACATTCGTATAAGATTAGGGGCGCATTCGTAGAATGTGCGGGATTCGGATAAGGTTCGTATTACATTCGATATGCGAATAAAGGATGCGTATTTGGTTCGGTTTTCGCATTCGTATCGCATGGTTCATCTATGTAACATTTCAGAATGCGTTACGAATGCGTGAAATATGCGCCATCCCATGCGTTACGAATGCGGATTTTTTACTGGGTACCGATACTTGCCTAACAACTCAACCCTACCGGACCTGAAATGAAAAATCATGTTATCAGGACTGCTACGCGTAGCACCTACGCGTAGTTTCAAAATACCTACGCGTAGTTCCAAAATAACTACGCGTAGTTTTAAAACACCTACGCGTAGTTGTTAAAAAGGCAGTAAGTCTGGCCCTACCGGTAAATGACAGGAATGGAAGTTACAAACTACGCGTAGCTACGCGTAGCTACGCGTAGGCCTACGCGTAGGTCGAAAAGATTTACCCCTATAATACAGCTATAACTAATCATTATACGGTAGTACCCCTGCAAACAATTTACTTTCAAGGAATGTCAGAAAAACATCATTAATTTGTTATAAATGTTGATAAATGTTATTCCCTTGTTTGATAGAATATTTAGATGTTCAATATATGTTATTTTAACATTACTCTATAATGTCTTTGTCAGACATTAAATAAATGATAACTGTTGATGTTAAAAAAACGTAATTATAATGTGAGAACATAAACATTAGTCAAAAATGTTTTATAAGTGTTTAGTTCTAACATTTTAAGAACATGGTTTGTTACATATCAGAACAATGTTATTTTGTCACATAAAATAAACATTATGCGATAGACGCTGTCACTTCTATTATCCAATCTGAGATTGATGATTGGCTAATTTTAAAATTCGCGGTAATGGAGGAATTTTCCACATGTAAATGGTATACAGTATGGTATGTTGTACAATACTCATTCTGTCATGCCTGTATTCAATGTTTATTGTGTATATGTATTGTTATACTGCTGTACTGCAAGGCCTATCTCTATATTACTGTAGTGTAGTTACTGCAGGCCTACTGCTCTGTACAGTAGCTTATATTTTTGGTTTTATAGTTTTGGTTTTGTGATTTATTTAACCTGAACTCATAAATAAAACATATCTACCTGAATGCGAGTTAGCCTTTACCCTCTGGATTCACACATTACTGCATTAGACCTACCAATTACAGAATTCAAGTCTGCCAGGACCAGAAAGTCCCCTTAAACCAGAACTGACAGGTGGAGGATTGACTTATTTGTCTGTACTGATGGTGGATTTCAACAGCCGAGGACTAAAGATTGGAATTCTTATTATTGGGAGGTCCCAGTTTTCAGTTGAAGGGGCAGGGCACAGGGACAGCATTACTACAAAACTTTCGATTCGATTTCGATTTGAAAACTTCACATTAACTGTTATTACAAACTATTTATTGTTTCAGTTTTTAGATTGTACTTTTGTAGGGCCTAGGCCTATTGATTTATTTTTACAGTTTAATAAATGAAGCTCACTCAGCTATAATTATAATTAACATTTAATTTTTTAAATATGATTTGTTCAGATAGAGAGGATTTGCGATGCAATCAAAATCATCCCTCTCCAGGGAGATATCGATTCAAATAAGTACTGATTACTCTCCCAGAAATAAATCTGTAACCTGTTTTTTTTTGTTTACCCGTAGGATATAATAATGTGCCTCTGTAGCCAACTGTAACCTGCTCCTTTTAATAATTTAACATTGTTGTGAGGTATTATTTATTAAACCCACTATGTACATTATTTTATATAGTCTACAAATTAGATCTATAAATCTAGTGAATAATATTAACTCAAAGTATTTTAATTGATGCAATTCATTACGTTGTTGTCACTTATTATTACGTCATAAACATATTCTTTTTAAGTCTGTAATTAACTTTAACCGAAATATCAAAACCATTTACATAATGGGCCATACAGCCATATATTTGTTGTTTTACTTATTCTGCGATATTTTACTTTGATTTTGCTGTTTATTTCATTATTTGTTCCTGACTGGTCATTATACAAAAAATTCAATTCATGTTAAACGTTTTAATTGTTATTAATTTGCATACAATTGCCTACAACAAAATTGTATTCAATCAAACTGTGTTAGAGATTGTAGCCTGCCACTACCATATCAACATGCATAGGGAAATTATTAATTAATTATTCAATAAAGGGTTTGGCAATTATAAAGAACGATATAAGGAACGGCAATGGAGGGGGATTATTAGTTTGAGCAAGCGAACCAACCATAAAACATGAGAGAAGGGCTTAAATGTACGTATAATGTTACGTTTTTAGCAAACAATATTTTTATGTTAAGAAATAACATAAAATTAACGATCTAAATAAACATTACGCCGTTGTTATTTTAATGTCAATAAAAACACAATAATAATGATGAGGAATAACATAAAAGTAATGATATATGTAACCATCCTGGCTTTGTTATTTTAATGTTATTAAAAACGAAATAATAACGTTAGTATATAACGTCATATTTCTTGGCCAATTTACAGTTTTTTTACCATTAATCTAACAATTTGAAATAATGTTATCTATGTCATTAAATAACATTTTAATAACAGCTTTTTAACAATACATTGTTTGCAGGGACAGTAGTTATTAGGCTATTCAGGAAGTACAGCTTACAGCAGTATGAAATTGATGGACTTCGCTAACGAAGTCGGATCAGGCAGTGTGCCAGTCCTGTAGTATAGTAGTCCTTGGGATTTAGTGATTTCGTTTGGAAGCGTGTTCCAAAGTTTTGGACCCGGGTGTGCAAATGATTCGCTGCCTGTCAGCCTGTGGCAGTCTTGTGGTAGGGTACCACAGCGTGTGACTCGCTACGTCGTAGACGTGATTGTGTTTGGGAGAACGTAATCAGGTCGCTTAGGTACTTTGGTGCGGTCCCAGTCAGCCAGTGTAAATTCGGTACATGTAAGTGAGTGTTATTTGCTGCACGCGTTCTCGGTGGTAACCAGTTCATTGCTACAAAGTCGTCGATGCCGATGTGATGTGTCGTGGGGGCATTGAGTTACAGAAACGTATGCACTTTCTCTGGAGTGCGTTGACTCGTCTGCGGAGGTCATATACACAATAGGCCTACAATCGATTTTTTGTCGTCTCAAACCTACAGACCTAGAGATCTCTCCATTGATTGATTGAGGAACGCATGAGCAGATGGCAGTGAACATATAACTTCTTGTTATAACCTAACAGCCTAACAGCCTAAGTCTGTCATCTGTAAGTGCACCATTTCCATTCCATACGTCATAGCCTAATCACACAATTTTTTGGTTTATAATATATCAATTTTTGAGGAGCACTTAATAATACTGTAATATCTGGTGTAATCAGGTAATTTCGTTTCAATTGTGTTTTTGATTGATTCACAACAGCACAATACAATCCATTAGGCTATCATAAGTCTAGTATCATGACTTGGTTGCTTGTAGACAGTTTTATTTTAATTCCTGAATTGTGTCCCAATATGTTAAATTAGTCTGTTAGCAGTTAGTTGATCTGTTGATTGTATTTGTTATGTATTCTGTGTGCATAACTTTTATCCGAACCAGCATATTTTTACTGTGTTTTTTTAAGCTTGTATGTCAGTATGTTATATTGACCCCTGTACTGGGTTTAACTGTTTAATCTATCTGTATGATCTTATTTTTAACTGAAATGTGCAAATAAATTCAAATGCCAGCCTGCATGGAGTAGGCCTAACCTTTAAAAAAAATAGATAGGGAGGCTATTATATTAGGCCTAAGACAGGAGACAGCTACCTACTGACCTATATACTACATTATTTCAATGTTAGTTTTAGGCCTATACAGCTATAGGCCTATCAGTAGTACATAATAATTAGGCCGAGCGGCCTTGTATTTCATTAACATACGCTGCTATAGGTACTATCCTCTAGAGGTAGTATGTATAGGCAAATGTATACCGAACTGCCGAATATAGGCCTACACTCCTTAATACCTGAATACTATTATTATTAATACTATTAAACTGAATATTATTACTATTAGATACTGTATTTTGTCAATAATGGCGCGGCGCTGACCGACGAAAATACCGGTACTGATTATGTGTTAATATATAGACTAACTTTGAATGATCACCTTCGTCAATGCTGCAATGTTATTGTGAACTAAGTCATAAATATTACCAGGAACCGACCAAACATCCTTCAGTCCTTCAGTGGTTTGTGGATTGTTAACAGGCCTACCGCAGTTCACTATTTCCAATTTCATTTCAGTCTGTCAGTTTTGGTTTACCGGTAGTTCACATAAAATATTACCGGTACAACTTTAATTAACTATGGCTGGTATCATTCCTATTCGAAACCTAAGGCTGCTACAAGAGTTTCAATATTTTCCTGGTAATTTATATTATGAGTGGGTCGATGATACGGATGATGCAAACTCCAGTTCAATAGAATTATTCTGGCAACCCAATAATTCAAACTATGTTGAAAATATATCTATAAGTGATGATGGAGATATCCAAAGACAACGAATAGCATTTGAGGCATACTTTGCAACCAGTGAATCCATTAATTTATTTTCTGTACATAATGGACGAATGTATATTGTGTCACATTTACGAATAATGTGTCTTCATTTTAGTAATGATATACGAGGTTCAGTGGAAACTAATAGCTTGTGGGAATTATCATCTGCGGATATATATGAAAATACCTTAACGAATTTATCCGCTTTTAATATTACTATTGATGATGCAAGATATAACGGAAATTCAATTTACTTACTTTGTAATTCCAGGTATATAATGCGATTTGAAGATAATGAATGTTTACCCCCCACCATAGTTTCTTTTACTGATTGTTACCAATTTGGCTGGCACATTAAAGGAACAGATGCTACAGTATTGGCGTTTTGTATTCCGCAGTCTCACAACAGTTATATCATTTTCACATCAGACAACCAATTGCTTAAGGTTTATGAAACCCCGAAGCTCCCTATTTTAACTGAGAAATCAATAAATGGATTTGATGGCCGTGAGACACTTCTTAGTGCTGAACACAAATTGCTTGGAGATCTAAAGAAACATAGTAATGAAAACAGTATTGTGAAACTGTTCTCCACATTTACTGGAATTGTAATACAGGAACTGAAGATAAACTCTTCCTCGCAATCAGAATCTCTATCAACATACTTTGTAATGAAACTTTCGTCATCTAGTAATGAACTCAATAATGGAACTGACAATGACCTCGTTAATGGGAGTGCAGAAGTCCAATGGTTGAATGAAGATAACCAGCTTATTACAGCGGTAAACAAAGACGGCCCTTTATTATTTATATCTGAAAGTGAAGTGAGTATGATTGTAGATGATATTGTACCCAATTGGAACTTTTTTAATCTATTTGTTTTTTCTGGCCTAGATTTCGTTTTGGCAGTATTTCCTAAACATTGTGGTAAACTTCATTCATCTAAAATTTGTCTGGAATTGCTCATTAAACATCATTATATTGGTGGAATTGAATTATTTTGTTCTAAATTGCTTGATGAATGCAACTCTACCGCCGATTATAAGGATTTGCATATATATGAAACTGTTAAAATGCTTATGTGTTCTATTACTAATGACGAGAACCAAATACCCTGCGAGAATGATTACAAAAAGACACTTGTTAATATTGTTATTAATTTTATATCATCCCTTTTAGACACCATTTATTTGAAACAATTGCAAGAACTAATTGATATTAAATATTTGATTGACCAAATACGCTCTGTGCGTTCGATACAGGAAGATTTGTTTCCTTGCCGCCCAAAACTACAGCTGAAGTTGTTTCACAGTGAGAAGCAAGCTTCCATTCCTGACCATTTGGCCAATCACTGGGGCCCAATGTCCACTCAGGATATACTGGTAGATGGAATCAATAAAGGTTTAGTCCCACTATCTCAAGCATATCTTATGGAAAATAGACCTCGACTACCTATTGCATTCCGGGACCTCATTAATGCTGGCTTTGAATGTGTTCATCGGTACTTAGAGAAAAAAGATCTCCGTTCTGCCTGCAGATTACTAATTAATATGGGATTTTCCGCAGTGAAAAAACTTAAAGAAATATGTTTTTCTTCTGTAAACATATCGTTAAGAGACTTCCTCATTAATCAGTTAAGGGAGACTTCTCAGCTGACTGAAGCAGAAGCTTCAGCTGTTAATTACATTAATCAAGTCGAATCACTTATGCTTATTGAAAGTGGTGATGATGATTTGGATGGTTATCATTTTCTGAAAGATTTCAATTTAACTGTTTCTTGGGTTTTAGGTGCTTCTGATGAAGATAAAACTCATATTCTTATTGATGCACATTGCACTAAAGGCATCCCTGTATCTAAATTTGAATTTATGTTTAATATCAGTTACTCCTGGTCATATTTCTGCAAGAACAATATGGATTATGAGTTGTGCTACTTTGTTAATGAACAGAGAGTGGACTCGAAATATGTGGAGCTATTAGAAGAATGTAATGATATGTGCCGGAATAAAGTTCTTGATGCTTTTGCGAAACATGATATGTTTAGCAGTTTAGAATCAAACAGTTTTGATCTTCTCTTAACCCGCCTGGAACGTATTGATTCAGTGTTTTCTAAACGTTCAGATCATCTCTGCATTATTATGGGAAATATTGGATTTGACAATCAATTTGTTAAAATGTGTATAAAGAATCAGGACAAAGAAGTATTGTGGAAGTATGTAACATGCTTTCCAGTATCTCTGATGGATGTGGATTCCATGGGAAATAACCCATGGTGTGAGGAATTCGTAGCAGCTTATAGATTATGCCATGCTGATTACAATGATAAATCTGAGTTAAATAAGCTTATGTTCAACTTTTCATTAGCACAAGCTGTAAGCAGCTTGGGAATTCCTAATGCTTCACTTTCTGATATGCTTTTGACTGGGCATCCACTCATGGCCTTAGGAACTATGTGCTTCATGGCAGTAGATTTACAGGAAGCAATATCTGCTAAAGGATCACGGTACTATTTGAACGAGGAGCTACTAAAAAGGGCCACAATGCCCTATTCTAAACTGCATTCTACAATATTTCCTCGCAATGACGCCCACTTACAAGGGAAAAATGATGTTACTGTATATGACCTACTGAAAGACAATAATGTGTTTGATGTGAGTAGGTTGTTCTGGTGGCAGCCAAATAATAATTATCGCAATGAATTGAATTCCATTCAGAGTATTCCACACTTCGATAGTCCGAATTTGAATAAACAATTCGGATGCAACATTATGTTGACTTTTGTTTATTATCTTATAGAAGGACGGCCTGTTTGCGCTTTCCAGGCTTTCTTAAGTCAAGTACAGGGCCAATCGGATAAGTACATTTCTCAGTCAATTGTCGAGGCTTCTAAGAAATCCTATGTTATTGCTGTAGAGCATTTTGACAATAATGTTGTTGTCAGTTCTACCATCATGTTTATGCATTTGCTAGAGAGTGAACCATATAATATAAACATGTTAAAAACTGACATTTCAGCACTTCGTAAAATTAAATGGTATAGTTTAAGTTCCAATGGTTCAAGGGTAAATGAATTTCCATTGGGTTTAATTCGGGAAGATTTAGATGCATTGAAAAATATTAAGCTAGCTTTAGAATTGGCCATCCCATATTCCAACAATCAAACAAAAATAGCTCCTATGTCCTTTGAAGCTATATTATCTTGGGAACTTTGCATTACGTTTTGTTTTATTCATGGATTAAGTCCCCCTATGGGCTTTTTGAGAATGGCATTACAATGTGGATGTTATCTCGAATTTCTTATATTTGCTTCAATATATAAGTATGATCCCTCACTGTTAACTCAGATGAGAATATATCGGGGAGGATTTTTAGAGCATTTGAGGTTTGCACTTGATAATGATAAAATCAAAGAGGCAAGTGTAAAGGTATTGACTGAAAGTGCTTCTCCCACTTTGAGGAAATATTCACCAGAAAACAATTCAACGAAAATTAGAGGACGATTCTTTGCCAAGGTTGGGGTTAAAAAGGATACGAACAGTGACAGAGATGGTGATATGCAGATTGCCACTCAGGATTTAGTTGTTACTCCTGAATTTTTGGATACATTTCCTGATGATCTTTTTCAAATCCTTCTTCGATTACGCAACATTAACAAACCTTGGGTTGTACTACTTCATCTTTCACAAAAACGTTTCCAGCCTTTCTTAGCAATTGTAGCAGCATGCTTTCAGGGGTGTTCTGAAATCCATGCATTTACCGTGTTTCTATTAGCTACCATTGGTCACCCCCCATTCTATAGTGACGTTATAGAATATTCATTTACTGATGCCACTGCTGCTATGCACCTAGCTATTAAGGACCTAAAATTTAATGGATTGCTTTGCGCTGTTAGTGTGTTCATGCCCCATTCACACTTGCTACATCTGGTCAATGCATTTAAATACACATACAAGCTAAATATAGATCTAACATATCGTTACTTTCAGGATTTTGCTGGTGATTATATAATACTTCAGTCGAACAAATCAACTCCCTTACACCTACAACCTTATTGGGATCTGCAATGGCTAAACCGCTTCCTTTTACAAGGACTTTCCAGTATTCTAAACGCATTGAAGTCAAAACATTCCGCTGAGAGGATTCTAAAATGTATTATTGATTGCCATATTCCCGAACTAACTTCACTGGTTATATTTCGCAAACTATATTTGATTACAAAAGCTATTGCCACAACACGTATTGATTTAAATTATGGGAATTTATTGAATCCAGATCTGTTTAACAAAACATACAATGAATTAATGGATTCTATATTATCACAAGGTTTATATACCCAAGCGAAGACTGTTGCTAATGTTATGGATTTCAGTATTGAAGTGATTGTTGTAGCGGAATTGCAGAATGAATTCAAATTGTTGACATCATCAGCAATGCTTGAAGATTATGAAATGCGTTGTGACTTTTGGAAGAAGTGCGAAACTTATTTGCTTTCAAATTCTTGCTCTTCAAAGTGCATCGCTGAATTTTTCTATGAAGTTATAAATTCCTGTAGTCTCCTCAGTGTAGGAGAGAAGGCACTCCTTGCCAGCAAGGCTTTCTACTTTTTATGCTATAGTTCTCCTACTACAGAGGAACTCTTGACTCGACAAAAATTAAGTTGGGATCTTATAGTGGAGAGCAGGGCAGAGCTCAGTGATGAGTTTATAAATAATATGTGCATTGTTTATAAAATTTGTCCAACAAATAACTTAAATGATACTGAACCAGCGAAATGTGATGAGAAAAATGGCAAAATTTATCAAAATTTGATAGGTAAAGTCTTGAATAAAGGTTTAATTAGTTGTGCCCAAACGATCTGCCATTTATTCAACTATAGATCAATTGATCTATTAATAATTCAAGCTTGTAATTCATTAGCCAATGGTCAAATTAAAGTTGCAGAGCTCCCAGAAGAATTAAAAACCATTATATCCAATCCATTTGAAGGGAAATCAATGTTAAATGAATATTTAGCACGGTCCAGGTTTCATAGGCGAAGTAGTACAGGAGGTTCTGTTGGCTCTGGAGAGTTTGATATATTATTAGAATGTGGTGATCAAGTAGAGAACGCGATTGAAGCCTTGTCTAACCATTGCAGACACGGTAAACGTTATTGCTTAAAGTTGCTCGCTTTGTATCGTATTTCCACTGTGTTACATTATACCTTTGATTGGTTGATGGAACAAGGATCTCTCCAGGTAATTGAGTCTCTGATCAATTCGGATGATCACCTTGATGACTTTGCCTTATGCACCTCATTCATAGCGACTTTGGATGAGATTCTTGATAACGAGATTTCTGACATTCTAGTCTCTCATGTCGTTGAGAAATTGGTTGGGAAGATTTTGCTTCACAGAGAAGGCCGCGCTATTGGGAGTAACTTAGGAAACACAGATCGCGAATTCCTAACTCTTACAAAGTTGGTTAGTGATCCCTGTATATTAGGTGATAAATTAATTGGGCATCTTCCGTTAGTTCATGTGAAGTTAACAGAGGAGAGTGAATTGCTTACTGCATCCACAGAACTGCTTATATTCGCGCATTTCTGCTACTCTGCTCGATGTAACATCAAAGGCATATCTAGTGTACTGAAGCTAGTGCGGAGATTCACTACTGAGATATTAGCTTTGGAGATATATACTCTACTGGTGCGTCTGCTGAAAGGTATCGGTAGATACAACGAAACTTCCTTTATTCTCGATATCTTATGGAAAGATAACCAGTTTGATATTCTCCTCTCTTCAGACGATCTCGCAGAGAATGTTGACTTTAAGATAGCGTTGCTACGCTACCTCCAACACAATCACCCCAGTGACATTAAGACTTACAGTCGTGTCTGTTTGCACTACCAAATGAACAGAGACGTTGCTGTAATGCTACAGGACCGGTGCACAATCCTACTGGATCGAGTGACAGACGTATCCATGGAGGATTCACCAGAAGTGAAACACACTCTAACCGATCTGCTGCGAGCGTATACGGAAGCTGGCCAGTTCTACACAAAGAGTCAATGTCCTAAACACGCGGAGCGCTGTTTGCACATGGCTCGCCTCATTGTGCTACAGATGTTAGTACTGCAGTCCCGCACACGAGTTGTTGGGCTGTCTGCCAGTGACGCAAAAGTCTTTATCGACCAACACAACAAGTTTCGAGAGGCCTACATTGTCAGTAAGGCCTATTATACAGCATACAATTGGAGTCAATGCATCTACCGGAATGTTATAGTTCAGGGAGACTTTAAGTACTTGGTTGATTTTATGTCGATTATTTCCTTGGATTTTAATCTTCTCGAAGAGGTTGCTATGAGATACACACGATCCACAACTAATAAATCCAGCAGTTCCTACAACGTCAATAGTCATCAACTATCTAGTAATATGCAAAAACTAATCGACAAGTGTCCAGATGTTTCAGTGCAGTTTAAAATCGCCAAACTTTGCCGTTTACAAGAAAAGACTGATTCTATATTGAAATCGAAACATGGTCCAATGATACGGGATTTCTTCCAAATATAAATATTCCGTGATTCTCCGATAAACAATAAATGAGTCGAGTTATAAATTATTGCATTACAGACTAACAACAATTTTAAGGGGGGGGGGGGGGGGGGGGGGGGGGGTATGTAATTCCGCAAAAAAACCGATTTTTCATTTCCAATCCTCTAGAGCAGATTTTTATGAGGATTTCAAAACTTTTAACTGTTTGTTATTAGCTAATGTAGTTCAAAAGTTATCATTGATCATGTTAACCATACTCTGTTTAAATGTGTAGACTGTCGGTCCTTGTGCCTGTATATCTGATGGTATGTCTGTCAAAATATAAAGAAAGCATACCACCTAGCTAAATGTTTATGTCTGTCTGTTTGTCCGACAACCTGTCTGTCAAAATATTAGCACTGTATATCACCTAGCCAAATATTTTGCTATGGGGTTTTCCTGGATGCTGATTTCATTTTCGATGTCACTTTTCACTTATATTGAAAACTATTATGTCTGCCTATCGGTCTGTCTGTCCAGTAACCTCTCTGTCAAAATATAAGGACAGCATGCCACCTAGCCAAATATTTTGCCATGGGGTTTTCCTGGAAGCTGATTTCATTTTTGATATCAGTTTTCACTTTTATCGAAAACTATTATGTCTGTCTGTCGTTCCCTCAACCTGTCTGTCAAAACAGACAGACAGACCGGCAGACAAACGTGCAGACAGAAAACATTTCATTAAAAGTGAAAATATGCATCGGAAATGAAATCAGCGACCTGGAAAATCCCCGTAGGAAATATTTTGCTTACTTTGGGAAGCTTTGTATTATTATTATTGTATGTCATTATATTTTAACAGACAAACCCTTGGACAGACAACACGACTGAGAGACAGACAGACGGACCGATTAGGCTTAGTCATACATTTAAAGTGACCTCAGAAATGAAATCAGCGACTTTGAAAACCCCCCTAGCGAAAATTGTATCTAGTTGGTGAGCTTTTTAATAATTTGACTGACAAGAGAAAAATGAGTTAGTGTTAGAAATATGTTTATAAACTTTAAACCTATTTTTCTCAAAACAACAATTCTCAAATGAAAAACGTTATGACTTCATAAAAAATGAGGCCACTGATCCAGGGTTGTTTTTTTTTCAGTGACTGATCTGATTTTTTGCACAATCAATCCATATCATATACTTAACAATTGGTACAGACAGAATTTTGAAACCTAAATTAAAACTCGTTATTTTTGAAATATTTCACCATATTATTACCTATTTCTGCACATTTTCTATTTTTCTTGGAGCTAAAATTGTGCGTTTTGGTGCTTTTTGAACTTCCCGAACAGATATCAAAATTCTGTCTGTACAACTTGTTTAGAGCATTACACTGACTGTCTCTGTGAAATTTTGACAAATTCTGGTAATTTTGAAAAAAGTTTTAGCACTTTTTTTACTTTTTGTAATTTTCATGAAATTTTCATGAAAAATGTTGAAATTAAAAAATTTTTTTTACAAATTATGACCCTTTCTACTCATCCTGTTAAAATTTATTGATAATTAAACTTTTAATTGATATCGACTTCACATTTCAAAAATTTGTGGTCAATTACATACTGCACTTCCCCCTTAAGTTATTTGAATCAATTTATTGCTTTAATATCTATGCAAGATATGTCAGAAGGAGTGTAAAGTTTTTATATTAAACAGAGATTGTCGAATAGTTAAATTATAATCGTTTTAATTATTATGTGTCAAGATTAATTTCAGCTGTATTTTTGTCTCTATTTAAATTTGGCCAAATAGCACTGGTTGAAGTTGAATTTTAGATCAATAATTGTATCGATTTTTAATTAAATCGTGAAAAGACTTAGGAAAGTGATGGACGTAGAAAGAGTTTTAATCAGAATTAATATTAAATTTACGAGTTACGCTACGCATTACTTCAGCATCATTGACATTGTCGTCTTTGTCGGCCCATCTTTTGTAATTTATTTAATTTATTTAAATTAAACTTCAATATACTGTTGTGTATCTGTAGTACTGTATGTTTGTTAGACAACTATTTAATAAGTTAATTGTTTTTTGGTAATTTTACTAAAATATTCTTACTTTATTTAATGTTGGTTTATTATATAATTATGAGTATAATAACTGAATTATAATCACATGGAAGTTATTTTTATTTTATACCTTCTCAGTCACCATAATATATCGTTGGGAACAGCGTAACGAATTCGTCAATGAGGTCCAGGGTCGAACTAGCCATGCAGTGTGCAGATCGTAGCTTGTATAACTGTTATTCCTAAATAGCAACATTTAACTCACTACTTTTAATCACGTTCTCTACTTTTCTAATCACGTTCTCTACTTTTCTAACCACGTTCCCTACTTTTATTCACGCTCCATAAATTTATTCACGTTCTCTACTTTTAATCCGCTCCATATTTTTATTCATGTTCTCTACTTTTATCCACGTCTCGAATTTTAAGCGCACCACTACTTTTAAAGACGCTTTTAAATCACGCTCTCTATTTTTAAGGTTAGTCACTAAATCGTCAACCATTACAAAATAGCTGGTGAAATTCGAAATATATTATTTACAAGCTCAATATTTTGTAGTTAATTGTAGTATATGTGAATGAAAAAAAAATAAAATTTTTTCCAATTAGGACCTAATTAGCATAAATGATGCAAAAAAATTAAAATCACTAAGGCTTCCTTAATATTAGTACAATTTATTTGAAATTTGGTACAAACATGTAGAAGAGTAATAGAAAACATTCGTACAGACAAAATTTTGATAACTGGTTTCGTTTTCATTTTAGGTATGATTTTTCAAATTGGTGGCTCAAAATTTGTCAAAAAACAAAGTTTGGAACATATTTTGTTATAAAGCAAGTTTAAATAGAAAAATTTGAAATTTTTTCTGTAGGGTATCTGCAACACATCCTAAGGAACGATGTGCAAAAAACCAGAATATTTCAACCTCTATACACAATTCGGGGTGTAATCCGGGCTCCTTTACTAAGTGTTGCGGGAAGTGTCAACTTATGCAGGGGATTAATTAGTTCGTTAGTGGATACATACATTGTCTTTATACGCAGTTTCAGTTGGTACCAATAAAACAAGAGTTAATAATGCTTAGAACAATAAAACTGTATATTTTAATGTTACAGTAGTTGCAATATTGATAGATAAACCGTGATAAATAAACTGGTAAGAAATAGTAGCCACTTTGAGGAGTGGTACTTGCCTGGGAACTAAATAATATACCGTTAGTCCTAAAATCATTTACAACAATTATGGTATATAAACTCAGCTTTAAATACTGGTAAACCAATAATGAATCCAATTTAAGCATTTAACCAATCACAGGGCGAGGAATCGCACTGTGCAAATAGAACCAACAACAGAAGCTGACATTGTAGTTAACTGTTCATTATGAAGCCTAACACAGATAAAACGGTAGCCACGGTTACCGTTTACCGTTCAGTGTATAAGTAAAGGGCCATTAATGGAGTATACTGTACTGTATATCAAAATAATTACATATATTTAGTATTAATTGGATAAATAAATTGTTGTATTAATAAAAATTACCAATGAAACTTTCTATTTTTTTATATTATAATGATCAAGACATGCTTGGAGTCAAAAAACTTGTTTTCATGAATGGGATAGAGTAACAAACATCCTTTGTTAAAGGTAATAATATTTAGTATTAAATAAATAATTAAATATAATTTATATTAAAAGCCACCCATGAAACATTCTAATTTGTTATATTATATTTATCGAGACATGATTAGAGCAAAAAAAACTTGTTTATATGAATGGGGTAACATCCTTTGTTAAAGGTAATAATATTTAGTATTAAATAAATAATTAAATAGCATTATATTAAAAGCCACCCATGACATTTTAAATTTTTTTATTTTTTGTACAATGTGACAGCAATGGAGCAAAATAAATCTGTCAATTTGTTTGGGGGAGTAAGTGATGAAATTTAGTAATATGATTAGTATTAAATAATTACTTAAATAGTATTAATTTAAAAAGCCACCCATGAAATATTTTAATTTTTGTCAATTTTTACATTAGGGGACCAACTAAGCTCAAAAAACTTATTTTCATGAATGGGGTCCAACCTTTGCCAAAAACCAAGTTAAGCCCCACTGTGGTCCCATATATCGATCACTTCCAATCCGACTACGAAGAAATTATTCAAGAGTATTTTCATTGAGGCGCACATACAATTCAAGTTGTCCCTCCCATTTTTTCTTGGACAGGACGAGACGCACAACACATTCGACTCCCGTTGCCTGGATGTGGATTGTTCGCATCTAGGCAATCCTGATGCTGATGCACTTCTTTTCATATTGACTTGGGCGTAAGCTAAGATCAAATCTTTGACGTTGACAATCTGGAGTTACAATTATATTGATTACAAGAACATCTGTACTAAATCGTTAAGCAGTAAAAGTACCGGTAGGCCCATTCGACTATTATGTAGTGTTCTAGAATGTAAGTTATTGTAGCCATAGGAGCTCTCAGTCCAGTCCGTGGGAAAAGACCGTTTAGGGTTCGCTACAGTATACAGTATCTATGGATTCTACATAGTTTTTTTTAATGATAAGTGACTAAATGTCGCAGCATAGCGGAAGTAATGCATCAACAAAATACTTGCCTATAGTACATGTACATACAATATGACATACACCTTGCAATAACCGCACACTACAGGCGGGAGTTTAACGCGAGCTTAAAGAAACACAACTACATAGAGTATGTGGGAGATTCCAGTGTGAAGTGTCTCGCCTGCGCCCCTTTCATTTACGGCGAGATCGTAGGAGACATTCCTGTCAAATGTTTCACCCTGGAGCCCCTGAGAGCGACAGATCAATGGAGCTTGCTTTCTAACAACGGGAAAAGGGGTAACGACGATTATAAGAAAGATATCGGCGGTGTACCTACTATTCGGAAACGGGGATCCATCGATTTTTTAAGTAAAAAAATATGCAATGGTCGGTGTAAAAAGGTAGTTGAAATTTTACTGTAGTTTGAAATTTTTTGTCAGTCTGGTAAAGAGAATCATTGTACTGTAATGCTATGTACTGTAATGTAATGCTATATGAAACAAAATCAACCTGTAATAGGAAGGGTGGTAATTTTAACCTGGTTCCTGGTTGTGCCCCAGAGTGCCTTACATAACTACTACAGTTAGCCTTCTACTGGCCTACAGACACTTTGATACAAACGATGGACACCGTTTTATCACCAATGAGCCACCAGCGTACCTATACCTGGCGGGAACACGTTAGGCGTACGTTGCTAGTGTACCCTACTTGTGTACCTGCTCTCGTAATGGCGTGCTCGTGTCTTATTTGTGTACTTGTATCTTGTACTTGTACCTTGTGCTCCCGTAGGAATATGAAGGGGTACCGCGGGTTCTGCCGGAACCAAAACAATACTGTTCTAAAATTTTATTTGGCGCCCAGCGTGTCACTACTTCTACCCTCAATCACAGGTCTTACACTTGGGTAGCAAGGCATCAAACGCTGTCTAACCTTTTGGCGGTGGGCGAAGAATTACGAACCGAGATATGTGGGTGGTCTCCTCTACATTCCGCCGATGTTCCTGTCTATTGCCGCGGTCCGACTTTAGCCTGCCATCTGTCCCCTTTATTTGTGTTCACCGTGGTGAAGCATATTAAAAGACAGATTTAAGAATAGTTCTAACTTTATTTACAAGTAAAGCAATATTAAGTTCTAATATTACAAACAACTAAAACTTGATTGATTGAGAGAGAGATTGATTTATAGAGATATAGATTTATAATAATATTGATAACTAATAATGAACAAACGCACCTTTATATAGCAAATCAGTGCTTCCAAACAATCTAGATGGTTCTATATGTTCTACTACGTTTTAAAGATAATCATTGGTCCAGCTAATCTGTAACTCACACGACATTGGTTACTGACAATAACTGCAATCAGATTGATCCAGATACTTTGAACAGATACAAATTAATCGTAGCGGTTAATTTAAATAAGTTGAAATTATTACAAAAAATAATTTGCACCTGCTAGGATTTGAACACGGTATCTATCGAATGGCTGTCCAACGCATAACTGACTGTGCTAGGCTTGGG
>JAUCBJ010005147.1:0-37169 GCA_032718475.1 Nemertoderma westbladi
TACATACACACCAGGACCGCAGATATTCGCTTTGACATAAAAAAAGGCCATATTATAAATTAACACGCACTTCCTCTAAATCACCTAAAATATTTTATATTTCCTATTGTCTCCAAACTCCACTAAAATAACGAACCCATCTAAACAATCACAAAATTTATAACAGCTCAAAGCGAATATCAAGTACTTCAGTTATTTTTCATAAAATGTTATTTGATTGTTATTCCGTCCCGAATATATTAAATAAATTGCAACTGTTGGACGAAGATATTCATAAATAATGTAGGTTAAGTAAAAGGAGCATACTGGTATTTTAGAGTAAGGACGTTTTGGCCCAAAGATTCCATTACTTCCTTAAAATAAGTCAGATATATTTTAGTCTATGCTCTACGCATTGTAATGTAGAAAATTATGCATCATCACCCTTAAATACTGTAGGACTACCGTTTAACCTCAAATCGTTGATACGTAGATTATCGACTTATTTACTTACGGTTATAAAACCGTGCCAGTTTTCAATCTGTTGTTAGTGTTTGAATAAAGCGTTTCCACCCATATTGCAGCAGTTGGAGACGCGCACCAGTTATTCCGCGAGACTGCGATTATGCAGTAGTTCCGTAAATCTGTAAAATGATCTGAGTTTGGATGCGAAATAACTGAGATATGAGTGTTCGAAAGTTGCATGTTGTAGGATCTCTATCCGAGGCTATTTAATTGCCAAACGTTCGATTTTAATGCTCTGCTGCTACTTCAAACCAAAACCCATAATATTATCATCATCCCAATACAGCCATACAATTACTCATTGCTATACAGCGCTCTAAGCGCAGTGTTCACACTTCCTTGAGATGGACAAAGAATATTTAATGCCCCAGAAACCTATATAGTTGCCAGTTCAAACTACTTGCACTTCTCCATATAAACACATTCTGCATTGAGTATCCTCTCCCTCCGGAGTAAGTTGTTATTATCACCGCGCCCATTATGATTCTAAGAACGTGTTTTTGTTGCAATAGCTCTGGCGCCCTATGAGTATTAGAGTATTGTATACCTACATTTACGTTTAAGTTATGTGCTGTATAGTAAGTAGTTGGTTTCAGGGCCTATTATGAAACTCGTTAATACTTTGCCTAGAGTTACAGCATAGCCCACTCAATGAATGAATAATTTGTTCGCATGTTTGCGTCGTAGTTGCAAAGCTCATGTGATTGGCAACACCTACGCCAGGAATCGGGGGCTACTTACATGTTCCAACCAGGACAAACTGACAGAGCACCGTTGCACAAGCACAAAAGAAACTTGGAAACTTAGCTAGCATAGCATAACACTGGTAAAGAACTCACTCATTCAGAACCCAGAAACCGTTATTAATTGTGTGTGAGCGGCTCTAGTTACAGGTGTATGCTAAATTAAACTAAGGCGCTGGGAGCCACATATTATAATGAGGCCTAGTCCACTATTGTCCAAACATCTCAATAGCGCCATAGGCAGTAACAGTGGTAGCCCTACTTCCATTGGCTAGCCCAACGGTACTGTGCCTGCAGTGAATAGAACGTAATTCCCAGTCATATATATTCTAAGTTGGGGGCCCTCTACTCTAATTCTCCATGCGTCTGATATAACTCACGTGGTTTGGAACTTTAGTCATCATAGAAGTTAAACCCTGTTGGTATTCTGTTGTTAAAGTTTACAGCATTACAGCTAAATTATTTGCATTTATTTACAGAGCCTTTCGATTAGTTAGGTATAAATTTACATCACACACCCACTACTACTCTGAATTTAATAACATGAAACCATATGGTAGTAATTTGTTTTAGTGTAGTTGAAGAGATGAGATAGGCTTGGCTGACCTAAAACTAGGACATGTAGTTGTAATAAAGTTGGATGGGTTCTTTTCTTATCAATTAATAAGCGACAAAATAGCCCAGCTGACCTGCCCAGCTTGAAATAGTAGGATGAAGCCCAGTATTTATTGTAATATTGTACTCAGTTATATGGTTGGAAGTCCAGTAGTCCAGACAAGCTGTCCTCACAGAGGGGACTGTCTGCCTTGGGGTATGTGCAGTGTACACGTCTGAACATCATTTTATTGGCTATCCAACTTTCACAGAAACTCCACACTGTGTTTATATCCAAGTTTTCCCTGTAAACTACTTCAGTTCATTAGGGTACTGCATCAGTTAGAGGTGTGTACACGTACAGCTGTTTGTTACTGTTTTTGTTTTATTTCTAATAGTTTAGTTCTGTAGTTACATAGTTATAGAGGGAGTGGGATTGGTTTTCCAGTTCTTCATTCATATTTACTGATTTATGTAGCATATACCACGACCAGGAGTTCAGGAGCCTACATTACACTACATTAAACTAGGTGGTCGCTTTAATTTCATTACAGCATTAAGTACTTTACTTTCTTTACGTTTTACTGGGCTTTTCACTCACCCCCATCATGTGAAGAATACCAGGCAGACTTTTCGGTCGAAATTTTAATGAAATTATTTATTATATTATTATAATATTTATTTATATAAATTATTGTTAAAGTCAGATTCTATGCGCCATGGCAGGATGGTAGTGGAAGTTGGTAGAGCACTTTTGTTCAAACATTATTCAGTTTTATGATCAGGAAGGGAAGAGGAAGGAAGCATAGTAAATAACGGTACCCTGTGAAGGGATGGGGAGGGGGGGGGGGGGGGAGGTCTAAAAACTGTTTTGCTACCGGTACTTTAAATGATAAATAATATATTATTCAAAGCTGCAATGTGGTCGGTCTTATGAATATATTATATTCATTCACCTCCAACAAAAAGCCTTGTTTTGTTACACTGCTGAACGATATATTTAGGCCTAGTTAAATTAATTTAATGTTTTTGTTAGATACCGCTACCGGTAGTTAGCTTTTTCTATAGCAAGATACAGCTGGTATCTGTAGGGTGTAGCTGTATTTTTGATCGCACCAAATTATAAAACAGATTATTTGAAAAATAGTTCATTATCCGCAACAAATATTGTAACAATAATATATATATATATTCGCCCAAGTCAGCAAGTGAAGAACAGCCCTACCACAGCACCAGGTTTTCACTTTTCGCTCGAAATTTTATATATTAAGAATTTGTATTTTTTATCTTATCTCAGTATTTATTCCTGTATTCTAAAATAATCTTCTTATAGCCCAGCGCTTATTGCTATCTAATGACCTGTACAAATTCTACTTCGTTTATTTTTGTGGTTAAATTCAGCCCTTCCATAAACCGTTTTTCCGTTAATCCGTTTTTCCGTTAATCCGTTTTTATTGAACACCTGGTATACTTCACATGGGGGTAACTGCAAAGTAAAATATAAAGCAGAAAGTCTGGTATACTTCACATGGGCCGATATTTGCAGTAAATATTGTTGTACATTATATTAAGGTAGTTGGTAGTTGATAGACGTATATCAGTAACTATACTTAATGTAACTTAAGACGTATAGCAAGTCGTAAGTCGTATATAAGTCGTATACTTAAGTCGTAATATACGGTACACGCGACTTGATATTCATTTACAGTACAGCTGATTGTTAATTATTTTTTATTTAAAGTACCGACCGACAGGCCTATACTATAATACTGTAATATTAATAATTGATTATTTAAATTTAATGTTGTAGCCCTATTAGCCACAAGCATTCAAGGATTACGTTTACTGTGAATCTACTTAATAATTAATTATTAACATAACGTGCAGTGGGCACGGTGGAACTAGCAATGGATGCTAGAATGTACAGCGACGTTGGCCTTATGGACGCGACACAATACGGCACCACAGCCCCGCCTTCCATGGCTGGCCTCACTCAACAACAACAACAAGACTTATTGATATACGACACTCTAATGGCTAGGCAACAACAAATTGATGCCAATCAGGCCATGTACATGCACTACTACCAACAGGCGACGGGCTTCTACCCACCACCACCAGCGTCTGGTCTGCCACCAAATTCAGCAGGGTCACTACCGCAACAACAACAGCACCCGGCCGGGTCCCTTCAGCACCCTGCTGGGTCTGTACAGCACCCTACCGGCTCCCTACAGTACCCACCAGGTTCCCTTCCCCCGCTTCCACCAGGGTCACTCTCATCACTCCCACCAGGCTCCCTCCCCCCTCTCCCAGCGGGCTCCCTTACCTCTCTCCCACCCCACCACCCTTCCGCCCCTCTCTACGACACAAACTCACCCGTCTTTCTACCCCCCACTTCCATTCCCACCGGCCCCGAGGGCTCTATATACGGGACCCCCGCGTTGCCAAACAACCGTGTGACCTCACAGCAATCACCCCCCGTCGGCTACTCCGTGATACCCTCCCAGTACTGCGACGTTCCCATGACAACCGATCCCCCGGCCACCGCAGACGGACTCCACCTACTGGCCCAGACAGCGGCCTCCCAGAGCCGATCCGTTGTTACCATGGAGACAACAAGCACCCTGCTGCCTAGCAACCACCGACACACTCCCGAGACGGCGGCGCCATCGCCCCCTAGCGGTACGAGTCTGAACAACCTGATTGTATCCGCAATACTGGCCACCCCGACCCGACAGATAACGCTGCCCGACCTGTACCGCTGGATCGAGCGACAGCGCCCCGAGCTGCGATCCGGCCCGGACCGCAGCTGGAGGAACACAGTGAGGAGCAAGTTGTCCATGAACGAGTACTTCATAAAGGTGCGCAGACACCCCGGGGTCAAGGGTAACAGCTGGTCCATCCATCCCGCCTGTATAGACGACCTGGAGAGATTGAGTCCACGGTCTGCCAAGCTCAGGGTTCAGCAGTACGCCGCTAGGGGGTCTCCGAAAGGAGAGGCGATCGGGAAGATCGTGAAACCGAAAGATCGTAAGATCATGCGGCCGGAACAGACAGACCACAAGATGATCAGATCGGAACCCGAAGACCTAAAGGTGGTGCGACCCGAGGATCATACGATGACGCGACTAGATCTAGAAGATCAGCAGACCATGGATGCCGGGGGTCCTGGACTCCCGCCCTCAGTTATAATGACCCCAGACTCGCTAACCAATGAAGCCTCAGGCACGGCGGACGCCAAGACCGGGAGTTCCCCTATGCCATGGCGACCGTGGCTCTGACTGTTATACTATCCGCTTATAAAACTGCTGCATTCCACAATGACTCAATCAACTTCGTCACACGATCATTTAATCGGGGTCGCCACGGCCACACAAGTAGTCGCTATTCTCTAATATATAACTTAATCCCACTAAGTAATTAATGAATAGTAGTGAACCTAAATATAGGTGGCGAAATATTAAGTAATGGCATGAAATGAAACTCAGGCGTACGAGCTAGTAACATACACTTTACCTTGTTGGTATGTTAATGTAAACTTTCCAAGTCAAAGATAGTTGTAGCAGATTTTATTTTTTGGCTTTACTAATAATGCATGCAATAGTATCATATATCACTAAAGAGGCCTTTTTGTTTTTATATCAATCAATATATATTAGGTATACCACCGGCCCCGAGGGCTCTATATACGGGACCCCCGCGTTGCCAAACAACCGTGTGACCTCACAGCAATCACCCCCCGTCGGCTACTCCGTGATACCCTCCCAGTACTGCGACGTTCCCATGACAACCGATCCCCCGGCCACCGCAGACGGACTCCACCTACTGGCCCAGACAGCGGCCTCCCAGAGCCGATCCGTTGTTACCATGGAGACAACAAGCACCCTGCTGCCTAGCAACCACCGACACACTCCCGAGACGGCGGCGCCATCGCCCCCTAGCGGTACGAGTCTGAACAACCTGATTGTATCCGCAATACTGGCCACCCCGACCCGACAGATAACGCTGCCCGACCTGTACCGCTGGATCGAGCGACAGCGCCCCGAGCTGCGATCCGGCCCGGACCGCAGCTGGAGGAACACAGTGAGGAGCAAGTTGTCCATGAACGAGTACTTCATAAAGGTGCGCAGACACCCCGGGGTCAAGGGTAACAGCTGGTCCATCCATCCCGCCTGTATAGACGACCTGGAGAGATTGAGTCCACGGTCTGCCAAGCTCAGGGTTCAGCAGTACGCCGCTAGGGGGTCTCCGAAAGGAGAGGCGATCGGGAAGATCGTGAAACCGAAAGATCGTAAGATCATGCGGCCGGAACAGACAGACCACAAGATGATCAGATCGGAACCCGAAGACCTAAAGGTGGTGCGACCCGAGGATCATACGATGACGCGACTAGATCTAGAAGATCAGCAGACCATGGATGCCGGGGGTCCTGGACTCCCGCCCTCAGTTATAATGACCCCAGACTCGCTAACCAATGAAGCCTCAGGCACGGCGGACGCCAAGACCGGGAGTTCCCCTATGCCATGGCGACCGTGGCTCTGACTGTTATACTATCCGCTTATAAAACTGCTGCATTCCACAATGACTCAATCAACTTCGTCACACGATCATTTAATCGGGGTCGCCACGGCCACACAAGTAGTCGCTATTCTCTAATATATAACTTAATCCCACTAAGTAATTAATGAATAGTAGTGAACCTAAATATAGGTGGCGAAATATTAAGTAATGGCATGAAATGAAACTCAGGCGTACGAGCTAGTAACATACACTTTACCTTGTTGGTATGTTAATGTAAACTTTCCAAGTCAAAGATAGTTGTAGCAGATTTTATTTTTTGGCTTTACTAATAATGCATGCAATAGTATCATATATCACTAAAGAGGCCTTTTTGTTTTTATATCAATCAATATATATTAGGTATAATTTGAATTTGTATTGTTTTTTTTGTTGAATGCCTTGCTATATTTACTCTTACCTTTATTTGTCCGGAATAATACATTTCTATTCAATATAGTATGATATCAATTGTTTACACAAAACGTCACACTTTAAAAATGGATTGGGGGGGGGGGTTAAATAAAGTTAATTTATTCCATGTTTATCGAGAGACTGTCTGTCTATTTCATTTGTAAATACAAGTTAGGAGCTTACGTCATTTTATAGAACAAGGTAATATGTATTATTATATGGCTTTACCCAAGTGAAGGGCCAAATATCCAGTAATTGTTCAATAGGGGGTAGGGATGGTCATCACCATGTGAGACACCTGTGACATGAGAGGGGTAAACGTCAAGTGAAGTCACTGTATGGATATGGACATGGCTTTTATCGCGTGGCTGACCCAATGGACTGTAGTATACAAGTCGGAGTTTCACTTATGGGGCATATTCCATAATACCATACCGGTATCTTTGCGGTATAATACATTCAATTCAGTTTAGATAAATGCAGTTGTATACCTCTACTTTATATTTTGTGACGTGATGTTGCGGGGGGGGGGGGGGGGGGGTCTAACATTCGTGTCAAACTGTGACAGAGTGAGGGGGTGGTCAAATTTGGCCGAAAACACCAAGATGTCTTATGAATTAATAGCCGCTTCTCAAATTTTGAGAAAACTTAGAGAAACAATAATAAAAGCCAAAACAAATACTGTTAATGATCCTGAAATCTAGCTATCAACATTAATTACAAAACCAATCCAAATTAAGTGTTACCGAAATAATTATATCATAATTAAATATTTCCCCAAAATACAATGCTTATACTATAAAAAGTCAACACTATAAAAACCAATACATAAACTAGGGTATATTAACACTCTAAATGCGAGGCTTCGGATCAATTTTTCTATGCAATATTGCGGGAAACATCAGATTTATACTGCAAGTTTTCTTCGCACCTCAATAAAGAAAGTTTTCATATGAGATAGCAAATTGCTACTCACTTTCTTTCACAATAGAAGGGAACTTGAATATAACTCAATTATAAACACATTTTTTTAAAATAATAATAATTGAAGGGCTGAGCATAAAAAAAGTCATATGTGACATTTTCTTAGAATCAGAGTTATATTCACACAGAGGTCCTATGAGGCCTAACTTAACTTACCAATAAGGTTCTGAGATCATATGATCAACACTGCCTGATATCCTGGAGTAAAATAGTCAATCCTATGTACAGTAAAAATCGCATAGACATAAAAAAAGGTCTTATGTACAATACTACCTGATATATGCAAAACAATTTTGAAGTTTTTGAAAATATT
The DNA here is from genome assembly GCA_032718475.1 of Nemertoderma westbladi. Taxonomy (NCBI): domain Eukaryota; kingdom Metazoa; phylum Xenacoelomorpha; order Nemertodermatida; family Nemertodermatidae; genus Nemertoderma; species Nemertoderma westbladi. Next base: position 8,110 of record JAUCBJ010005147.1, read on the forward strand.
TTTTTTGCAAGTAAAGATTTTGAAGTACATGTATTTGCATGCAAAAATACAGAATGCCAACATCAACTGTAATAATGTGTAGGTAAAAAAAAACGCCAAAGTGTGATTATCTCAGAATGACACTTTTGTCACATAGGACCTTTTTATGCTCAGCCCTTCAATTTATCGCTCCAAAATAATTTTTTGTAATAAAAAATATTTAATTTTGTAAAATAAAATCAGAGTTATCAAAAAAAAATTTGAACACAAAAAACAATGATGATTCAATACCGAATGAAAATGAAACAAAAAAATAGTTCTACCCTTGTGGCAAATCAGGTATCGAATCAAAATATCGACACATAATAGGGTTCTTCTACTTGAAGGTGTAAAGTAAAAAAAGAGTACATTTTATCCGGCCGTTAGACCGGGGATTACGCACAATACTGTATTTACAGTGCGGTATCATTTAACTACTATTTAAGGATGCAAGGCAGAGATGTGTACTGGCTGGTCCTTTTAAAGCATTAGTGCCCAAACGAAAACTGCCCTGGCCCATGTGAGGATCGAACCCACGACCTCCGGTCGGGACCAAGGTGAAGTAAAGTTCATCTTTGAAAACATATTGGAGCTGATCGTGCACGTTTCCTGCTAACGAAAGATTGTGGAAGTAAGCGAGCTTAACATACAGACAACGCCGACCGTTGAATTAATGTTTATCTGTTAGTCTATCTTATTCCAATATGTGGTGGGGAAAGACCAAACAGTGACATGTGTAAGGAATTATGTATTAAGGTGTGCCATTGAGGACCAGCCATTGCAAGATCTTGTGCTTTACACCAAAGATATGTCTCTCTGCATGTGATAGACCTCATGCAGAGAATAAAGATATAACAATAATAAGTATATAATGAAAATTGAGAATTTAATACTTAATTATATATATTATTATTCGATAACATTATCAAACTCAGTTAAAAATAAACTGCACCAGAAAATAAGTAATTATAATAGGGCCTAGTATTAAACCATAATAATTATAAGTATGAATTATTTACAATTTAATTAATCTGCTGTACATGTTTGTGGCGAGTTATCTGAATCGGGGCTGTCTAAAAATAGAAACGAAACTCAGTGAAATAGGTTTAAAATGTCGGACATGAAGAAGAATACAGTGCAAAATTAAATGAAAAACAAATTAAATAAGTTCGAAGTATATCTAAAAAAAATTATAAAAGAAATAATAATAAGTTCGAAGTAAACTCAAAAAAATTATAAAAGAAATAATAAAGAATTACAATTACAAAAATTACATAACATAGGCCTAAATAATAAATAATAGGGATGTCCCAGAATCGATATTTTGATTCCGGGCGGAACCGGAACCGGAATTCAACATGCCGGAATATTTCGGCCGGAACCGGAATTTTCTATAATTAGTGAAATACACTAAATGACCCATGAAACTTTATAATTTTTTGTGAAACAAATGAATTTTTTTATTTTCTACAGCTAAGTTTGATAATGAGATGAATCAGAACCTTGGGGGGAATTAAGGTGGGTGGAGTGGAGAATGGCCTGGGCCGTTATGGCCGTTTATGGGGACGGGATGGTACTTCGGCATTGAAAGACAGGGAATTCAATATAATTTTATTTCTAAAATCTAAACTTTGGCCAAAAGTTAGGTTTTTAGCATTTAGAATCATACCTAATTAGTCATTCGGCGTCATTGGGTCCTTTGGTGCAATATCCTGGTGTCTTTAAGGGAAAGGAACATGTTACCGTGACATGTTATTCGAACCAAAACAATAAACGAGGCCACTAGTACATGTTACAGTTTAATTATTGCTGGAAATAAATATATTTATATATGGTAAGAAATAGCTTTACTGTAAATATAATTAAAACTAGTATATATAGCATCACCTACGACACAGGACTGAACTAACGACCACTCGCAGGACCTGTACGTATTGTAATAACGTTTATATTAGTTTTAGGTTAGAGTAGTAATTGTAATTGTGTAATATTGTATTTGTAACCAAGTAACATAAATGACCCCCATGGAAATAAGCTACAAATCTTTAGGGGTCATCATATATGTTACGTTGGACGAGATAATACCAATAATACCAATCATACCAATAATATTATCATATTATTTAATAATTCAAAATTCAGGGTAAAATAATATAAAATCAATGTAAAATAATTTAAATCCCCTGTAATATAATGTAAAAAAATTAATGTAAATTAGTGTAAGATCAATCTAAAAAACGTCATTTTCGAAGCAAATTGGAAAAACCACTATTTAAGGCCCATGCTCCACTGGTAAGTCTTATAAAGTCTTAGTCAGAATAAATTATGGAACACATTGGTTTCAATGGGAGCGTCTCCACTGGTAAATCGTAAGTTACGACCTATGAGTCGAAAGTGATTATGTCCGATGTTCCATCTTTTGACACATGAATCATGTGTTATATCCGGCAAGAGGCCTGTGATTGGTTACTTTGGCTATAAATATGCAGTAAATGTGAGATGCATCTTATATTTTTTATCAAATGACTTAAGACTTGTGTTACCAATTGAGCAAGGAGGCATTCATTTTGACATTCTGACCAGTGGCGCACGGGCCTAATGATGCATTTCATTAGTTAATGGAAATTAAGAGGGTTATTGTGATTTGTATATGCATACTACAATAGGTGGTGTAACAGATGGTGGGACCATTTTAGTTTGATTACCAGGTTAATTGTTTTTGGAAATGTGTTACATATACCCATCAAGACTGAATTCACTTTAATAAACTAAACAGGGTGGCTGTGAATTGTCCCTCGTTAGATAGGTTAGTTAGATTCCACCTTGGTGTAGTGGCTGCATTGATTTCCAATCTATCTGGAGGTCGTGGGTTCGATCCCTGCATGTTGGCCACGGCAGTTTTCGATTCGGCACGAATGGTTTGAAGGGGCTAACCAGGGGGCATCTATGCCTTGCATCCTTAAATGTTAGCTCTAACGGTCGAAAAAAACTGGTTGAAAGGTATGTTAAACTAATTGGTAATAATATTTAAAAAATATATAAATGTTGATAATAATTTAACAAACTAATTGCAACTATCAAACTAGTTAGGAACCTGATAATCCCGGTAAAATTCCGGCCGGAATTGACCCCATTACGGCAATTCCGGCCGGAACCGGAATCGGGCAAAAACCGCCGGAATTCCGGCCGGAACGGAATTCCCGGACATCCCTAATAAATAATAAAGTCATACACAGCCCATGACTTTCTCATCGACATGGCACGTAGTGGGGCCTTTGCGCAGCACGTGACAAAGTATCTTATGTTAATTATCACCATTATTATGTAATTTCTATAAATCTAAGCAGATGTCCCCTAATTACTTTACCACCTAGAGGCATACTTAGTAACTGCAGTCGTTAAGACCTCACAAAAACGCAGTCGGAGGTCTAGAATATAATGTGCCAGGTATCAACCAGAAAGATAGGATTATAACAATAATACGAAAGGGCTGAAGGTTTTCATTTCAGATATTTCTCAAATGTTTTCATTTCAGCCCACTAGAGGTAGACTGGTGGAGAACTGCCAAGGGATAACTATCCCAACAAAGACGCAGCCTGTTGATGGTCTACGGTCAAGTATGTATATCTGCCAAGTTTCAGCTTAAACGGGTTAAAATCAAGGAAATGGTGGAAGGTTTTCACTTTCGGGTATTTCGCCCTCTAGCGACAGACTGGAGAACTGCGGACCCATCATTATCTTCACAAAGGCGCAACACGTGGTATAGTACATACAGTATGTACATGTAGGCCTACTATACCATATTTACCAGGTCAGGTCAGGCCAGGCCAGGCCAGGCCAGGCCAGGCCAGGCCAGGCCAGGCCAGGCCAGGCCAGGCCAGGCCAGGCCAGGCCAGGCCAGGCCAGGCCAGGCCAGGCCAGGCCAGGCCAGGCCAGGCCAGGTCAGGTCAGGTCAGGCCAGGTCAGGTCAGGTCAATTCATCAGGGTCATTGATCCAGATGATCCAATTGTCCGGGTCGCAATTGTCCTAAATCCACTTAGAAATAATGTCGCAATGCGATATAAAGCTGGAAAATACTGTATGTCGCCCTGGCGATTTGGTAGTGCGAAATTAATTCCACACAAATAAATAAAAATTTGTAAAAAAACTATGTTTTTTTCTAATTTTTCATTAAATTAATTGGGAAATATTATGAAATCAAGAAAACTAGTCGAAATTTATTGTTTTTGAAGCTTATGAAATACCTTTCATATAAAGCAAAAATTGCAAAAAAAACAGTTAGGGGGGTACACCATTTTGGTCCAAAATATGTCGAAATTATTTTTATGGTCTATTATAATTAGGGGTGTGCCGGATATCCGGCCGTATTTTGTGAAAAAAATCAGGTTCCGGCTCCGGCCGGATTTCAATTTATTGACCGGATTTCAATTTCAAGGAATTGTTGACAAAATTTAAAATTAATGTAAATTTCAAAAAAAACATCAAAATTAATTTTCTTTTAAATTGAAACCAATTTAAACATAAACAAATACAATGCAATACAAAACAATTATTTTCATAGTTTGTATATATCATATTCATTCATATCATAAATATGATAAAGACTAAAGCAGAACAGCTATCATTTTATGACTATCTACATACTGAGCACTTTTTGAGCTTTCGAGCTGAGCTGACTTTTTACCAAGAATATTTGTATTTGGCTGGGCTCAGCCTCACTAACACTAATAAATAATAAATAATACATGTATACCCGCCCATATACTAATCATAACTAGTCAATAATTACTATATTGTCACAGCGCGCAAGCGTTGATGTTAGGTCTATCTAGCTAGGTTTGTTATAAATTGATATTAAGCTTACCAGCGTGAATGACCAGTTTATATATTCGACAGGCAATTTAGAAACTCTTAGTAAATCCAATTTAACTCAGAGAGTATAAAAAAACTACAGCTACTGTATTTCTTCATTCTACTGTATTTTTCAAATTGCAATTTATTTATCAAATCAATCCATTATATCAAATATCAAATCGTCGCAGGTTATGGTACAAAAATATAAGTTTATCTCCACGATCCGGAAGTAGACGAGAGCGGTTCTCATCAAATACATTACCAGCCTCTACAAATATTCGCGTGGAATAAATTGAAGATGCTGGTGATACTAAATATGTACAAGTATTTGTAAATTAGGAAATGATTCCTTATTTGCAGCCCACTAACGTAAAAAGCTCTTCTCGTCCCGTTTAGTTGGGATAATTGACATACTTATCTACTTCTGAATTCATAATATTAATAAAGTCAAATTCCTTATCATGATGACCTTGCTGATCATGATCCACCAAGGATGTTTTACGTTACGTTACGTTACATTACGGTATTACGTTACGTTACGGTTGAAAAACTGAACTTTTTACGTTACGATATTACATTATACGGAATAATTTCCCCATTACGTTACGTTACTGTATTCCGAAAAAAATAATTGCGTATTACCGAAAATACCGTAACGTAATAACCGGTTCAGATTGCCATAGGACCACAAAGAGATATTTAAAGTTTCATCATATTTTTGTCTGAAAATCGGAAAATTATAGTTTCAATGTTTTGAAATTGCAAATTAACTTAACCATAAAAATAACTTTAAATTCCCCGATTTATTGATCACTATTCAGCATTCCTGTGAAGAACCAAGACCCACGGTACCGGTACTAACGGTATTCCAGTTACTCCCTTAACTCCGGTATAAAACGTTATTATTATTTTCCATATAATAAACTATGAATCTATTAATCTCGAAATTAACTCAGAAACTTTGGGAGTTGAAACTCAGGACGAGAATTATTGTGTTCTAGAACTCTGTATTTTAGTCGCCTTCAGATTGGTCAAATTTTAAGCGTTGCTGGAACTGTAAAATATTTATTTATCGAGACCTCAAACTATTATTTAGGTCATAGTTTAGAATACAGTATGTAGTTTATGTTGTTTTTGTGATATTGTACTTGTTAAGTAGCCTATACTGAAGAAGTGCGATTAGAATTAGGTTTTGGCAATATTGATAGGGGGGCTTCATCAAAAATAACCTGAGAAGCCAGGAAGCTGGCTATAAGAAGCCCGTGTACAGACATACAAAACTTATTAAAGCATTTAGCTTTATATTGAATTAGCTAGAACGTGTAAGTGAAAGTGAAAGTTTTTGTCGAAAGATTTACTTTTTTGTCCGAAATGTTTGCTTGGTAGCCAAAACAAATATTACGTTATTACGTTACGGTTTACGGAAAAAATATACATTAAAATTACGTTACGGTTTTGAAAAAGCTATTACTTTACGGTTTACGTTACTACATTGAGCTACCGTATTCCCGAAAAGATACCGTAACGTAACGTAATAACATCCTTGTGATCCACCACGTTATCTATGGATACAGGACCTAACGCCCAAAGGACCAAATGACGTGGTACCCTCCCTCCCTCCAGTTCTGTTCATGCATAAAGGTACCATATAGCTGATGTATAGTGGTGATATATAAATAATCCGACTTTGGCCGGCTAATTATAATGCACCATTGAATGGTGTTCCCAAATCTGAAAACCGCTACTTAATAGCTCTTTTACTTTTCAAGTTATAACAATTTCCATTCTGGGAATCCTATTGAAATTACTATTACTATGTATAATGAAAGGTCGATTATCTCCAAATTGTTGTGTTATTAAAAACTTCAGCTACCATTAAAAACACTAAACTATACTAAACAATTTAAAATCACAAATTAATTTCAATTTATTAACTCCTTAATACGGGAGCGGAGAAAAAAAATTGGGGAACAAAATATCAGAAAATACTTTACACAGCATTGTCCTGAATAAATACTATAGGGTTGAAAATATTTAGGTATCAATAAGACCAAAAGTTGAGATTATTAGAGACTTTCAGAAACCATCTGTTCAACAGTCTCCCGCTAGAGGGTTACATGTCTAAATATTATGAACGAACGAAAGCGCGCCAATAAGGCATTTAATTAAATATATAGTTGGTAACCAGTAAAATTTATATAAAACCAAATAAAATCGCACATGAATAAAAATAAAATCAATATTAAAATTTAACATTAAAATGAGTTCCGGTAGGTTCCTATTTGGTGGCCCCCCACTGTGATAGGCTGAGAGAGTTCGAGGGACAATGTAGAAGGTGATAGGGGTCCTTGGCGGATGCGCTGCATAGAGTGCATACGCAGGTGTCTGTTGGGGTGTGAAAGTGCTTGGAGACACAGATGCGGTGGTGGAAGCCGTGGACTGTGAATCTGGTAATCGCGTGTCTATTTTTGAAGCTGATTTTGGTCCAGTTTCTATTTGTCATGCCGAGTGAGTTCCAGAATGTGGTTGGTATTTCTTCCATCTTGCTTGCGATTTCGGATAGATAGGTTTGAAAGGCTGGTGTGTGTGTGAGATGTAATTCGTCTGCGAGCTCGATACATAAATGTTTCTCGTTGCATAGCGCTAACACGAGGCGGTTGAGTGTCGATTTATGTAGACCTAGTGTCCTTTTTAGATAGGCTGCCTTTATTTTATCTAAGTTATGAAATTCTTTAACTTTGAGATGAGGCCATATAAGCTGGATACAATATGTCAGAACTGGGCGTATTTTAATTTTGAATAGTTGTATGGCCGTTTGTAAGGAAAGAAGAGTTGGATTTTTGATGCTATGAACTGATTTGATCGCTTTGCATGATACCCGGGAGATATGTTTTTGGAATGAAAGTGTCGGTTGGAAAGTTACCCCTAGATAAGTGTATGAGTTGACTATTGACATTTGCGTGTTATTGTAGTGAAATTTATCGTTAGAGGCCAGTCTGCCCCCTCTGCGGAATACGATAATCTCGGATTTCTTTATATTTATTTCTAGACCATTTTCTTTGGCCCAGGAGGCGATGGCGTCCAGTCCCGATTGTAGAGCTTCTTTGGTGTCAGCGTATATTAGAAGATCGTCAGCGTATAGTAATATGTATACCGCGGTGGCTAGCCTCTTTATCCATGCAATTATATCCAGGATGTACAGAATGAATAGAAATGGGCTTAATCCGTCTCCTTGTAGGACTCCTCGTATCTGTTTAATAGGGTCGGATGTTCGAAGGCCGTCTGTTATTTGTATAAGGTTTGGGGTAAGTATCCACTTTAAAAGTACAAGTATTTTTCCGCGTAGGTGAAAGGAATGTTGAAGTTTGCTAAGGAGGTTCGAGCGGGGGACAGAGTCGAACGCTTTCTTAAAATCAATAAAACAAGCGTATACCGGTGTTCGATGTTTTGACAGGTTCGTCCAAACTTTGTTTATTAGTTGGCTGATAGCATGAGCGGTGGAACGCCCCGGCATAAAACCGTACTGCTCGGGGGGGATTCTAGCATGCAGTTTCGATCGCAATCGTTTCTCAACGAGCCCTGTTAGGATTTTATATGCGTTGGCGAGCAGGGCGATGCCTCGGTAGTTATCCTCGGCGTCCCTTGATCCCTTACCCTTGTAGAGAACCTTCAGTATGCTAGTCTTCCACGCACTCACGGCTGTCCCACTATTGAGGCATACGTTGAATAGGATGGTCCACAGATAGAGAGTGGCTGGCAATGCAGCTTTAAGAATTTCATATGGCAAGAAGTCCGGTCCACCCGACTTGCCATCGGGGCGTCGGAGAAACTCATGCCGAACTTCCTCCTCGGTGAAGTCCCTCGAAATATCATAATATTCCTGGTCTGCTCCGTCGTTAGATTGATCCAGGTTCGCTGTGGCGCGGTAGGTGGCGTCCGGGAGGTCTGTACCGCGGGTGGTGCGGTCCGGGTTCGCTGTGGCGTGGTGGGTGGCGTCCGGGAAGTCCGCACCCCATGTGGCGCAGTCCGGGTTCACTGTGGCGTGGTGGGTGGCGTCCGAGAGGTCCGTACCGCGGGTAGCACGATCCGGGTTCGCCGTGGCGCGGTGGGTGGCGTCCTGGAGGTCCGCTCCGCTTGTGGCGCGGTCCAGGCTCGCTGTGGTGCGGTGGGTAGCATCCGGGAGGTCCGTACTGCGGGTGACGCGATCAGGGTTCGCCGTGGCACGGTGGGTAGCGTCCGGGAGGTCTGTACCGCGGGTGGCGCAGTTCGGGTTCGCTGTGGCGTGGTGGGTGGCGTCCGGGAAGTCCGCACCCCGTGTGGCGCAGTCCGGGTTCGCTGTGGCGCGGTGGGTGGCGTTCGAGAGGTCCGTACCGCGGGTAGCGCGATCCGGGTTCGCCATGGCGCGGTGGGTGGCGTCCTGGGGGTCCGCACCGCTTGTGGCGTTGTCCGGGCTCGCTGTGGTGCAGTGGGTAGCAACCGGGAGGTCCGTACCGCGGGTGACGCAATCAGGGTTCGCTGTGGCGCGGTGGGTAGCGTCCGGGAGGTCTGCACCGCGGGTGGCACGGTCCGAGTTCACTGTGGCGCGATGGGTCGCATCCGGGAGGTCCGCGTTCGTTGTGGCGCCGTGGGTGGTGTCCGGGAATTCAGCACCGCGGGTGGCGCAGTCCGGATTCGCTGTGGCGCGGTGGGTGGCGTCCGGGTGGTCCGCACCGCAGGTGGCGCGGTGGGTGGCGTCCCGGATTTCCGCACCGCGGGTGGCGCAGTCCGGGTTCACTGTGGCGCGGTGGGTGGCGTCCGGGAGGTCCGCATTGTCGGTAGCGCAGTCCAGATTCGCTCTTAAATTTCGGCTATTAAATTTCCTACTATTTCTTTGCTTTGAGTCCGTTAAAGTTGAAATACTAGACCATTAGCTGTGTTATTCAAAGGAGACAAATCCGTCTGCAGTTCTCTAGTCAGCCGCTAGAGGGCGAAATATCCCAAAGTGAAATCTTTGACCCATTCCATTATCTATGATCCGCTCAAGCTGAATCTTGAAATATATGTACCAAACCACCCATTCTGCCGCTAGAGGGCGCAATGCCTGAAGGTTAAAAATCTCTCCAATTTCCGTGACTTTTATTCGTTTAAGCTGAATCTTGGATTATGTAGGCCTACTTACTAAACCACATGTTGCGTCTTTGTGAAGAAGGTGATTGGTCCAAAGTTCTCCAGTCTGTCGCTAGAGGGAGAAATATCCGAAAGTGAAAACCTTCCACCATTTCCTTGATTTTAACCCGTTAAAACTGAAACTTGGCATACACAGTAAGTCCGTGTTCTAGAAAACTGGCTGCTTCTTTGGGGACGATACTCCATCTACACTTATATTGTTTACTTCTAGAGGTCGAAATATCTGAAAGGGAAACCCTTCTCTCATGTCGTTATTTGTCATCGGTTCAAGCTGAAACTTGACAGATTTACATACTAGACCGTAGATCATCAACAGGCTGCGTATTTGTTGGGACAGTAATCCCGCGGCAGTTCTCCAGTCTACCGCTAGTGGGCTGAAATTAAAACATTTTATAAACATCTGAAATGAAAACCTTCAGTCCTTTCATATAAATTATTGTTTACAATCCTTTCTTCCTGATTAATACCATCATGACTGAAACAGAGAGGCATATATATATTCTAGACCTCAGACTTAATTTTTGAGAGGTCTAGAGAGTAGCAGGACAATTTTTCCCCGAATATTGACCTTGGGGATATTAAATAACACATTTTATTTTTATAAATTGTTATATGCCTAATATAATATTATTATTGTTGTATGTTCTAGAATAATAATTTTTCATAGTCGTGTAGTAGTAAACTGAAGGTTTTTATGGTACCATAAGTTTGACAACAACACTATTGGTTCAGCGACGGGGGTCAAAAAGGCGACAGTGAGTAGTACCTTAGTTTAGTTATCTTAGGTTAATTAACCAGTTAATTTACCGATTTAACATAGTTTATCTATTCGATTAATAAAAATATCTAAAGCAGTTAGCAAGAATTCTTCGTGTCCCATAGCAACGGATAAATCATGTGACGATGCTTTCCATTCATCCACCAGGGAGGCCACTGTAGCGGGTGATATCATGGAGTAAGATTCTAGAATAGATACAACAGTTTTACTTTCTCGAACTAAAAGACTGTCCCGTAGATTTTCTATAACAGTCAGACATAATCGACGATCTGCGCCGTGAGTGACTGTATCGATGGATTCCAACTCCACTGATTGGCTAATTGCTCTCTCCAGATTACGGTAAAGATCCCGGCAGTTACTGACGAAGGAGTTAAACATGAGGGTTACGGAAACACCGCGGAAGAACCTGTCCGAGCTGATAACCTCCAAATCGCGAGCGCAAATTAATTTCCAGAATCGATTAGCACTAGTCGTTGCCACGGAAACAACAATCTTCCGCAGCAACCTATTATAAACGGCTCCAGGAATAAATAGACTCGATGTATTATTTTGAAGATTTTTTATTTCAGAGTTCATTTCCGCTAATTTCTTAAATACCGTATGCATATTGGAGTGAAAATAATAACCATCGCGTGAGGGTTGAAGATGTTGTATCGTGCGACAAGCTTCCGCTAAAACATCATCCGACGTAGAGGAAAACCCTTCAAAATATGAAGCTAAGTAAATCATGGGGTCTGTCGGCTGTACCTTTATTAGTTGAACTAACGCCTCACTCATTACCCCTTCCATATTAGAAGCTCGCCATCTATCTGTGTATGTCTTACAGCTGGTGATGGAATTTCCCTCGGATTTATTGCCTTCCGAAACCGCGTCGCTACCCCGACTACGGCTGCTGGTCAGACCAGACCGATTTGATTCGGCGGTCTGACTGCGAGACATATTCATCCGACGGACTGATAAACCGACAGTATTTGGTCGATAAGTCGACCCAAATCCAGGGAAACTGGAGGAGTTGTTGCCGTTATCAGCTAAAGGATCCTTCCAGACCAAACTATTTTCCATTTGTTGCTGATATAGTCTACAGAGAACTCAAAGTCTCACTTCTAGAACGCATTTCAATCCGAAATATAGAACAAAACTTGTTGATGCCGGAAATTATTTTTAGCTCACAATGTTTATTCAAACTTCCTAATCAGAATACAATAAACATTAACTGGAGCAGTTAAGGACAGGGATATTGCATTCACTAAGTGGCTATATATATAAGTTGAGGAATTGCTTTGAGTGAGCCAACATAAAGTTAGCTAAATAGCTCTGAATAATGAGCCATTGTTGCTAGACGCGAATTGGATGAGCCAATTCTACTAATACTGCTCAATTGCAGTTACAAACAATACATTAATAATTGTTAAATTAACGTGGTAATTTATATAGATGGGAGGAGGTTTGGATTTTGGAGAAATGTCAAGCATTAATTATTATGATGTTGTCCCTGTGATTAATGCACTATACTACACCTTGTCCTGGAATATAGTGTCATATTCAGGTACCTGCCGCATAGGACCGGATCTACTCAACGCTAGTACACAATGTGTACATGTCTTTAGGGCAGTTGTTTTTAAAATTCATTTTATATTATTGCAATGTTAGAACTACGTATTCGCTTGGTCTAGTGGTGACATTTATGGGCATCCAATTAGGAGGCCACGGTTCGAACCCTAGATGTGGCAGCAATGTTTGTGCACAATGCCTAAAATGCTAGCCCAACCCAGGTTTTGATCCTCGACCATAGTCAATAAAAGGGATAACTTGGGAAATAGAGTGGAAGGGTTTACTGTGGAAGATCACCGATGGTGGCAATCAGGCATTCCTTTCGGAAACAGAGTGGAAGGGTTTACTGTGGAAGATCAGCCGATGGTGGCGATCAGGCATTCCTTTAGGAAACAGAGTGGAAGGGTTTACTGTGGAAGATCACCGATGGTGGCAATCAGGCATTCCTTTGGGAAAAAGAGTGGAAGGGTTTACTGTGGAAGATCACCGATGGTGGCAATCAGGCATTCCTTTGGGAAAAAGAGTGGAAGGGTTTACTGGAAGGGTTTCCTCCTGGTCTGTAACTTCATATAATTATTCACACTTGGCCTCGTCGTTTCTGTCTGTATGCCTATTAGTCTGTTCGTCAAAATATAACCAACAGCCAAACAAACAATTTGTAAGTCGTCAAATATTAAAACGGACACTCGAAATGAATTCTGTGACCAGGAAAAGCCCTATAGCTAACTGGATGGTGTGCCCTTTCCTTATATTTGACGGACAGATTGTCGGATAGTCAGATAGATCGACAGACAGGCATAGAGTACAGATTAAATCGATTTCATTAAAAGTGAAAATTGACCTCAGAAATGAAATCAGCGACCAGGAAAACCCGTACAGCAAAAATATTAGGATGGTTTTGTGTTTTCTTGTTGCTATATAGATATTGACAGATATTCGAATTCCAAATTAACAGACAGTTTGCGCGCGGGAAGGTTTAAACTTTAAAGGCAATTATTTCGGAATGGCATTTCATTGGTATCAATTGGTATCATTGGTATCAAATGAAAGCTAATAGTGAGCAAATAATAATAATAAAATTCGAGCATTTTTTTTTAGTTTTACAAATAAAATTGTTCATCCGTTATAACTAGTTTTACAAAAAACAGTGCTATTTTTGAATTTTTTTGATAATTGTAGTATTTTCCTTGAGAAGTACGAAACAAAAAGTTTGCTCGAATTTCATCACGTAATCCTTGAGAATTAAAAAAAAAACTTACAACTTCTGAAAATAAAGCATAAAAAGGAGTAGCATTTTAAATCAAAAATATATATATTGGGCTCTGGCCACTAAAGAATTCATTTTCAAAAATGAATTTTTTTCGGAAAATATTCCAATTCAATAGTACATCCAAAATGTATCTTACACTTTTTTCTACTTATTAGCTTTTTGGAGCAGTATGCATTTCAAAATGTTGATTTCCAAGCCACCCCGCCCCATAAAAGGCGCACAACTAACCACTTGCGATTTTCTTCTAGATGTCAACCACGGACCACTTGTAATACCTCCTTTGGTTGTTTGTCTGGTAGAGCGTATCATAGCAACGCGATAATCATCCATGTACTTGGAATTGTTTCGCAGTAAGTTACTAATTATAATCAGTAACCCTTCCACCAAACCTACCGTAAATAAATAAAAACAACTGCAATCAAAGTCCTCCCAGCCAGGGGAAATGGACGAAAATAACAACTGAGTAAATATTGGACCGGGAAACCCCTGCCGGGGGGGCAGCGGTTTCCCGGTCCAATATTTACTCAGCACCCTTACGTTACGAACTTAAAGGATGGCCACCAAAAATTAACTGTAACCTGCTCCTTTCCATTAATTGCCAATTCGCATTGTTGATTCACCGAAACGAGATAACATATTACTTCATCGAAATGGTATTTGCGTGAAATTTCTCCCACTCTCATTTCGTCATGCTGTCTGCCCTTTTTAATGGAAAAAGTGAAAGGATTTCCGTTGTCTATCTTTCCGATCCATATTTTCGAAAACAGTTATAAAGAAACCATGACCTACTACTACAGTTAGGTACATAATACTTTACATAAGGATATAAATAAATGATTTTATCTGGGTCAGGTCATGAAGAATTGTATATTTTAGAGGAAGAAAAATGCCAAATATATTTTTACTATTTCGACATTCAATAACAAATATAATCGTTGTAAACTAAACTAACTCAATGTGACAGACTTCAGTCGACAGACGTATTCTGCGTTCTCCTCTGAATCGTATGAGGATTCCACGACCTTGGCGAGAGCGGCCTGGTACAAGTTCCTTACTTCCGTAGTAAAACCCAAGTCTCGGTAAATAGCTTGAGAGAGCTGATTCCCTTGGAGCACATAGCTGCTCTGATCATAGGATATCTACAATAAATAGTCGAGTTAGCTCGAATCAATCACTCTCATTATCTCAAACAACATTATTATTCAATTTGTTATATTCTTTCTTGAAATCAAACCACTTTATCTTCATCTACCAATAATTCCTCCCATTCTATTGTAGCAACATTGCCCATCATTAAACAATACAGAATAACTCTTCAGACAGACCCCCCCCCCCCCCCCCTCCTCCCCCACATATCGGATTCTTCGTATGTACAAAGTTTTTAAAAATATCAGTGCTACGAATATAATAACGAGACGTAGGGTCACCATTGAATTTATAACACATCGATCTTTATAGAGACAATCGGGGTTATTGCTGTCATGAATTATTTAGGAATGCATATTATCCGTGTGTATATGTCTGTATGTCTACAATTCACTTGATCTATGTTTTTCTACCGGTTATATTGTACAGTAACTACTTCGCCAATAAATTACAAACATGCACCCAAAACTTGTAGAGTATAAAATATATGAATAATATCAAATAACACGATATACCTTTTTAAGTAGATTTTCATTCTTTTTCATAAAGTTTTTGAAGGAGAAACATAATGTTCGCAGAAGGGAGAAGTTGTGACTACTCGCGTTGCCTAGTTGTTTCGATGCAACAACTGCTTTATCAATATCTGACATAGCTTCTTCTAATTCGTCGACAGTAACAGCCAATGAGGCAGCTTCACGAGCAGCGTCCTCCAGGTTATGGCCTTCGTCAAAGATAATAATCTGAGGATATTTAGATAATATTTACAGTTACATAACTACAGTAAATGTAAGTAACAAAGACTTCTAGAATATAGTATTTTATTATTGAAACATTTCTTTCCTATTTCGGTTTCAACAGCGTCAAAAAAAGTATAACTTATATGTGAGCACACACCTTTAATACGCTCACACTATTACATTAAGTGAACTAAGGTACCGGTACAACAGCTATTGTCAAATTTTAGTTTCACATTCCTATACTGTACTGTGCTGTAATACTGTGCTGTGTCAGAATATAAAACAGCAGTATTGGCGATAAACACTGTACGACGTAAGTACGTCCGCGAATTTACCAGTTTTGCCGGTACGGAAACGACGGATGAAGACCATTATAATAAGGTTCTTCGATGCTTGAAAGCGTCCGCAATCTGGACTACCTACAGTAAACTGAACGGCGTCCCCCAGCGGAAGTTCAGAGAACGTCTTCAAAAGTGTGAAATGTTTTAATTTTTGAATAAAATTACATATATCACGTTGATAAAAGTTGCTACTTTTATCAACGTGATATGAATAGTTATTTCTACAATAAGACATACATACAGTACTATATTCTAGAAGTCGTTGGTAGGTAATTAAACCAATAAAACCATGGTCATCTAATTTATTGGTTCCAATAAAAAAGTATATATGTAAGTGTTCGAAGGAAAGCGGTTTATAAATATAATCATAAATATAATATTATTTTAGAATATTATTTAGAATATTATAATATATTAAATAAATTTAGAAATTCGAATGGGAGAATCTATTGGGCTCTTTAAGCCATGAATTGCCTGTTCACCACCATGGGTGACCTTCCACAGTATACCCTTCCACTGTTTCTCAAGTTTCTATTTTTTATAGACTCGTCAAGGATGAAAGCCAGGGTTGTGCTAGGCTGCATTATTTAAATCACTGTGCCTAAACAGTGCTTCTACCATCTAGGGATCGAACCAGAGCCTAGGAAATTGGAAGCCCAGGAATGTCACCAGTAGACCAAGCTGCTGCTGTTTGGTCTAATATTTAGAAATATAATATAATAAGGAAAGGATTTTGGACAGTCATGACCTAATAAACATACCAATAGTAGGTCAGGTCAAGTTAAAGTAAAACAACACTATATTTTTTACTTATTATTGTTTCTTGCAGCCGAATCTTAAAATCTCCGCCTCTCGCTTTTGGGTTAAATTAACAAACAGTTAGATAAAATTATGTCGTAGCAGGTTAGACGCTGTATTCATCAAGAAATATATATATTGCATTTATTAGATTCATTCAAATGAATAAACTCTTAACAGGTGTTTGTATGTCCAGCAGTAATGTCAATGAGTAGGCAGTTTTCATTTCTTATAGGACTGATCTTGTAATGATACGAGCTTCCGTTTCTCATCTTTTAACTTTTTAATTAATTTGAACGGAGAAACATTATGCTTGCCACCTCCTTCATTGGGTAATGCAACTAACTTCCCACCGAATGCGACAGATTTCCACGACAATGGAAGATGGTACGAAACCTGTTGCCTAGAAACCCACAGAAACTTTGCCACAATATCTTTCCGGACTTCCTTGAATCCTTTCGCAACGTAGACGATGGAAGGTAGAACGATATCGCCGTCATTCGTATAGGAAGGCACAGAAAACACGGTAATAAGTCGATCGTTAGCGGACCAACAATCACCGTATGCGGGGACTTTGATTCGCTCTAATCATCAGCAGGAAATCGTTTGCGACCAAAAAATCTTCCAGTTCATTTTCGCAGAAAATCGGTTGTGAACTTTTTGTCGGATTCGAAGTAGAAGGATGATTAGATTGACTTTCATAGAACTTGGATGGGCAGTATTTAGAGCATGTAATATCAATAACATCTATATCGCTGGTTATGGGACGCTTGGTATTAAATAAGGTTGCCATCGATGTTTTGTTAGATACACCACCGTGGAAACACACGATGCGGTCGTTTATAACGCCGCCCAATGGCATTATCTGGAACAAGCGAATAAATCGAGACAACAGATGCGATTTGTGTCGCCGATGGAACTCCGCAGCAAATTGAAACCCGTTAGCGGATATTTCGTTCTCCTCAGCTCCGCGCAGCATATAAATGTGTTCCGGGAAGAGTAGTTTGAGAGCGAAAATTAAACTAAGAACTTCGACACCGCGGTCCCCACGGTTGATATAATTACCGAGAAATAAGTAGCGACAGTTGGGAGGAATTCCACACTTCTCTAAAAGTTGGTACAGATCGTAACATTGTCCATGGATTCCGCCTATAACAACTAAGGGACCTTTTACACGTAAAATGGTTGGTTCGTTTTCAAATTTGAGTTCAATTAATTTGGTAACCATAATAATGTCTGCTTCATTGATTACTGTTTGGTTATCTTTTAATGTTTCTCTGTTATGAACAAGTTTACCGACCAGGTTGGTAAGTTTCGCCTTTTGAATCTCAAAAATGTCGTTAGAGGGGTCAGAAAATAAATTGTCTTTATTTATAGACATTTTTCTTCGGAATGTTAGTAGTTTTACAGGTGCATCATTACACGATTAAATCATACTGCTTAGATAAAATTTAAAGTACATATAATCAGACATCCCACTCAAAACAAAAACAAAAAAAAGACGCAGCCAACTTCAAAAAAACGCAGCATCGAAATTTGCCCCTTATGTCAATCGCCCCCCCCCCCCCCCCCCCCCCCCCCCCCCCCCCCCCAGTCCCATACCCACTACACTCGTCGACGCCCCCCCCCCCCCCCCCCCCCCCCGAATGCGTCCCCCCAGAAACGATTTGATAATATTAATTCATCAATTCAAAGGAACTTTAAATTTAATGGTATACAATACAGTATAATATACACACTTTAAAATAATACTCTATATTACTATATTCGCGATTTCTTGGCTGCTACTTTTGAGCAGTGATACCAAAACGAAACAAAGAAATGAAAATATTTTTGATTTTTTGTTTTTGTTTATTCTGAATAATTTTAGTTTCGTTTCTTAGTCATTTGTTAATATTAGTTTCGTTTCGTTTTCATAATTTAATTGGCTATATATATATGGTGAACCAAATCCGCTAGCAGAATTTGTCCGTGGAGACTAAATCCACTAGCAGATCACAAGGAAGCATACCAAATGAGGAGACAGAGGGAATCCGTACTCTGCAGACATCACTCACTATGTACATTGTCCAATGTCTAACTGTAGGTATCCGCTATCCGGTATTTAGCTGATTCAGACAGAGCGTTGCGTTGCTAGGATACTGTTCCATTGACCATTAACTATTTATTGTTAAATAAATAAAAAATAAACTTAAGTCTTTTTTTAAGTTCTAACAAATTTGGATTATGTGGATTTTATTTACTCAACATTTCAAGAAAAAAAACGCAGAATTGGCATGTTTTCGGAAAAAAAGTGGTTTTAGCGCAAGCTGTGAGAGAAAAACGCAGCAGTGGGATGCCTGCATATAATCACACTGATTGGTTGTATATGAGTAGAGTACAGCCTTATTTTATGTTTTTTTTTATATTCAAGAACATGTTGGCTATTTATTAAAAAAAAGAGTAAGTGGTAAAATTCAAGCAAACCCTAACGCAACCCAATCCTAATCCAAGGCGTAGTAGACTATATAACATTGGAGGTTTGGTTCCCCCAAGCTTGACACTAGAACAAAATCGCCTCCGCTTTGAAGGACATTGATTTCGCCGTGAGGACCAGCCAGTGCATAATCTTGTACTTTGGCAGCCTCATGGAGTGAATAAGCATGGTGGACAGCCCATGACTTTCTTGAGACGCATCTTAAAGGACACTGGCCTTGAAGATGCGGATGATCTAGCAAATGTCATGGGTGATAGGGAGTTGTGGCGGTGCAATTTTGTCGATAAGCCGGCACAGCATTCTTAAAAATGCAGCTGCAATGCAGCATGCCGATCCTAGTAGTAGTAGTAAGGCGTAGTAAACTACACGCCCTGCGGCAGGGATTTACTAGCTAATTTCAAGGTATAGATTGCTTTGTGAACACAGTGGAAATTTAATGTACAGTAACTATAAATATTAATTATTTCAATAAAAAAAAATAGAAAGCCAGCATGGAAGGACAAAGAACGAGCCTGTCTATCCCTACAAAATAATTACTAAAGTTATGTTCTAGAACCAGAGATCGTACGGCAATAAACATTTTCGGTTCCTAGTCTGTAACCGATAATCGGTAACGGTATTCCCGAAAAAATCAAGAACCGGTACCGAAAAATCGGTACTATTCAATCGGGCCACTTGTTGTTATCAGTTCAGATTATATAAAGTCATTCGTGGTATGAATAAGGGCGTCGAAAGTTTCATTTGTAAGGGCACTCACTATTTGATTTTCTATCCATTTCGCTAGAGGTCCTCCATGTGGTGAGGGACCTTGAAACATTGCCCAGGAAATTAAGTCGATCATCGGTAGTCGAAAATATTGGATATTTGGAGGGATCGCATCACGTTTATGGGAACCTGTTGTTGTTGTCTCAACATTCACTATATTCCAATACTTCACAATGAATGATACAAAATCTGCAGTAACTTTGAAGTCAAATTACATCACATTGTTGTTGGCAAAGCTAAATATAATTTAAAAAAATACTAGCTAGTACAAAAAAACTATCTACCATGTCTCCAAAACGTAACTGTTTTATGTAAAAAATATCTTAGTAAAGAAAAAATGATATTTAGTATTTTGAAAAATAGTTATTTTTTATACAAATTTTCTAGAACAAAAAATATTTGTTTTAGAACAAAGTTTTTTAGTTAAATAGCTAACAAATTCTAGAAGATTTAAAACAAGTAGCAAAAACTAGCTAGTATAAAAAAATTGGCATGGTAGGTATAGGGTACGCCTATCGAAACAGTACCCACTGTACCGTATATCGTAAATACTGAACAGAACTATAAATGTTACGTCGCATACACACACTCACTCACCTAATATTACACCATAACCCTTAATACAACAACCATTTTTAGGGAGTCAGAGCCCCCCCCTAATTGTTTTCAAATTTCTATAAAATGCTACGAAATTCGGTATGATGATAGACCGACACCTTTTCTTACTGTTGGCATGGGCGGATTTTTCAATTTCTCAGTTATTTCCATACAACAATCCCTTAAAAAATGTCTATTTAGCAATGTTTAGCACCTCCGTAGACTTTAATTTACGTCTTTGAAATGTAATCTAGAAAATCTTCGAAGCGCCTTCGTCTGTAGATTCCGAATCTGAAAACCGTTTTAAATTTAACCAAAAATTGGTAAAGATATTATCAAAATACTAATGTGTAAATTTAGAGACGTAAATCGCTATAATTCTGATGTTTTGTTATCTTTATTCTAGAATATTAATTATTATTTAGCTGAGCGTTTAAAACTCTCCATCTTGTTTTTTCATTTCATTACCCATAATTAATATTCTAGAATTGAGTAAAAAAAACATTAGAATTATAGCGATTTACGTCACAAAAATTTACACCTTAGAATTTTGATAATACCTCCAGAAGTTCTTGGTGAAATTTACAACGGGTTTCATATTCGGAATCTGCAGATGAAGGTGGTTCTAATGATATCTAGATCTCATTCCAAAGACGAAAAATAAATCTGATGGGGGTGGCTAAATATTGCGAAATAGACGATTTTTAACGGCTTGTTGTATCGAAATAGCTCATAAATTAAAAAATCCGGCCAGGCCACCAGTAAGAAAAGGTGTCGATCTATCATCATACTAAATTTCGTAGTATTTTATTGAAATTTGAAAACAATTAGGGGGGGGCTCCGACCCCCTAAAAATGGTTGTTGTATTAAGGGTTATGGTGTATATGTAGCTGCACTATGTGAGGAAATACAATAAATAGCTAATTATTATTGAATTAGGATATTATTGTTGCTTTTTTTGTCTACTAATTTACGTCAGCTATCTATAATAATCATCAATTTTATATGGAATGTATAAAAGATGAAACAATAATAATTGATTTAAGTAAACGTCTTAAATATGCAGGCCTACAAAAAGGTACAAATTAATTATGACCTACAGTATATAATAATCACTAAAAACGCGTATCATGTTCACAATTATTGTTCACTATTTGCAGTAATTATTAACAAGTAGGCCTCAACTGGTACTTTTATTTCGCCTATTCCAGTCCTGGTATAAATAACATTCTAGAAGTCCATGATTGAGGTTGGTGATCTATAATAGACTGTACGATATTGCAACTCATTCCACTGGGGTGTATGTTACAGTATTGTCCTATGACACCTAACATTTACAGTATAATAATAAACTAACATATTCTTCTAATACGTACGCAAAATCAATTCCTGTGACATCGGTATCTCGCATTGTCAGGAACGGTTACTAACGCCCGTTTCTTGTATATATAGCTGGATGCGTGTTTTAGACACCATCCCGGATTTACAAAATAGATAAATCCGCGTTTTACACTGCAATACGGATTGCGTATTTCAGAATACGTATATTACACTCAGTTACGGATTGTATGTAAATCCGGATCCGTCTTTTACTCTCGCAAATCCGGGTCCTGATCCGTATACGGATCCTGAATCCGAATCCGTGTTTTACACCTGCTACCATTTCGGCTGGTACAAAATGGGAAGGTTATTAACACTCTTCAAAACGGGGGCAACCCAGTCCATCAGATTTCTCGACCCCGAAAACCCTTAATCACAAAAAATACCTAGCCATGTGCTAAATTATATTAATTTAATGTAATTTAATTAATGAAATTTTTTTTGGGTAGGTGTAAAACGCGGAACCGGATTCCAAAATTATCAATTAAGGGAAAGTAGCAGGTTACAGTGGCACGTTATTTTAACCAAAACAATAAACTAAAGCTAATAGAACAGGTTATAGTTTTATTTTTGGGAGTTATAAAAATGTAAAAAAAATCGACTTCCGTAGGGAAATGGCCTACTTAAATTAAATACTATTTAAGTAGGCCATGGTAGGGAAAATGTTAAATGTAGAATCCGGATCCGGATCCGCGTTTTACTCCGACCCATTTTTTTTTATATAAATTTGATGCGACTTCTGGTTTCCGAGATATAGCAATTAATGTGTAACACGCCAGTGTAAATATTACTAATTTCCCATTGAATCACAGCTTATTGTCAAATTAATTAAATTATTCTGGAACATCACCAATTTGCTACTTACTATTCCCTACTGTTCCTTTTGTTTGGCTTGTGTTATGCAAATTTACGCAGAACTTACATGAATAAACATATGATCCGCAAAATTAAATTTTATATACTTTTTTGGGCATTAACAAGGTAATATTGAATCCAAAATATGTGGTTCAGATTGATTGCGAAATGCGTGGGTTTTTTTTTGCTAGATTGACGCGACTATTAATTCCGTTGAGAAATAGCTGATCCTATATAGGTGGTGAAACATTGCAAGAATTATCGTTCGATTAGATTCTAAAACATTCTAAAACGTGTTATTTATCAATGAGTAGATGGCTACACCTAAATAAACAAAATGTTCCAGAACATTGTGTAATTATTAAATAGAATAAATGTCCTCAACGATACATCTTGCAATCTTTGAACGCCCATACCTCAGCTGTTTCTCAACAAAATTCAGACTATTTTACATATTTGGAATCCTTGTAATGGAAGCTATCTATTGATACACAATAATCGCGACCAGTGAAGGAAGAATGGCTGAGATACGAAGGGTGCGATTTCGCTAAAAACATTTCTAAAACGCTTATAAAAATTTAAGACAAAATTCCGGCTCAAATATAAAGAAATATTAAATATCTATAATTAGATATAAATTAAATATCTATATTTATTAATTAAATAAATATCTATATTTAGTATTCCATAGTCAGTGTCATCACAAAATGACAAGCTATATTACAGGCCATGGTGTATAACGGTGATATAAAGTGACACAAATTAGCAGGCGATAATAATTATAGAAGCTTAGCAATTAATTTATAGCAAAACGCTTTTGGCTTTAAACAATTAAAACAAAAACAAGTTCATTGCACTAAATTGAAAGAATATATATATACCGGTACATTACTGCGCTGCAAACTCTGCTACATTGAATTCCTGTTTATACGAATCTGCGTCTCCAGCCATAGAATCGAAATATCGAGTTAACATTTCCTCAGAGTTTGGATCGTCTGATTTGTCTACTTTACTTTGCGTTTGAAGACCCATTAGTTCTAGAATATTATCTGTATTCATTGTAGCAAGTGAAGCGTTGTCGTCGGATACTACGGTTTTCGCCACATGGAGTTTAAACCGTTGAAGATTCATGATTCTCTCTTCCAGAGTTGCCCTGGTGATCAGTCGGTAGACGTTGACAACTCGGGTTTGCCCAATGCGATGAGCGCGATCCATAGCCTGGAGATCCTTAACGGGGTTCCAGTCGTGGTCGTAGAAGACGACGATATCCGCCCCGGTTAGGTTGATACCGAGACCCCCGGCGGACGTTGTCAGTAGCAACAGGTCGATGGAGGGGTCGTCGTTGAAACGGAGTACCACGTCGTGTCGCCGGTCCGGAGGGATAGAGCCGTCAAGTCGGAGGAAGGAGACGGCGGGGAGGAGCGACTCGAGGAGGTCGTGTTGGATGATATCGAGCATGGAGGCGGACTGGGAGAAGATGAGGATCCGGTGTTGGGAGACCACCGAGTCACCGGAACGGATACCTACACCGGAGTCCATCAGCAACTGGTGCAGAGCCTTCATCTTAGGACTGTGCGAGATATCATGCAGATCAACCTTGTCTAATGAGTCCACTTGATCACGGATTAGCAAGGGATGATTGCACAACTTCCTTAGAAACTGGAGACTTCTAAATATGTTATTGGGGGAGGATTGATCTTTCTTTATAGATTTATAATGCTGTTCGTAAAGTTCTGACTGCAATGGACTCAAATCGCAATAATAATCCTGAACTATCTTCGGGGGCAGATCTTTGAGGACGTCCTCTTTAACTCGACGTAAGATAAACGGCATTACCTGCCGATGCAGCGAATCCAATGCTAAAGCCGAATCAGCGAACGTGGAATTCGAGGAGTTGGTTGATTTGTTAACCTCCGGTCGGTATCGGTTAATCGCTTTCCCGTAGGCGTTGTTGAATTCTCGTTCGGAGCCGAGGAAACCCGGCATAAGGAAATCGAATAGCGCCCACAACTCATTGACACTGTTTTGTATGGGAGTCCCTGTTAATATCAGTCGATGTTTCGCTTTAATACGACGAACAGCAGAAGCCAGTTTCGTTTTACTATTGCGAATAATGTGTCCCTCGTCCAGAACCAAATACTCCCAATGATATTTAACGAAGCTGTTTATATCATTTCGCAGCGTGTCATACGACACAATAATAATATCACAAAAACGCGGCAGATTCGTCGTCGAGTTTTTATAAACTTTTGCCGTGATATATTTACAGTCAACAAATTTACGTATTTCGTGTAGCCAATGACCTGTTAGTACAGGCGGACAGACAACTAAGGACCTGCATGATTCAGACCCTTTAGTGTAATCGCCAGCATTCTCTATACTAATGTTAGACGCAGAAGTTTCGCCATTAGACAGATTAGGTTGCAGACTGCAATGATGGTTAACAATAACACAAAGCGCCATTAAAGACTTACCCAAGCCCAAGTCATCCGAAAGGACTCCGTGAAGATTGTATTTATTGAGGAAAGTCAGCCAGTTTAGACCTTCCTGCTGGTAACCACGGAGATCTGTCTTTATTGGGACCTTCATTTCGCTATTCTTTATTGACTTTGGATTGAGTAATTGATCAAGAAATTCGACGCTCTCATCGTGTTTGAACTTCAATTTCCCGTCATGGCAATTGGCTGTAACCAGGGGCAACAAGCGAACTAACAATGCAAACGATCTGGTTGCTAGGAGACGTACGGGTTCGATATAGTCAGTCATACGTCTCAGTGTGGCGGCGAGTATTACGGGAATGTACGGCACGATTTCAACGCTTAGAATATCCACCATATAGAAAACAGCTTCCATGGCTCCGCACTTGGAAGTCGGATTGTCAGTATCCAAGATCGGGAGAACATCAAAAACAAACGTCTCTAAAACGCGATTGAAAGACTTCTTAGCTAAGCAACCGAAACATATGCTAGCTAGATGGCGCACGTTTGGATGGGCGTGGCTTAAACACATCGTAGCAAAGAGGCAATGAGATTCGAACCAGGACTTCATAGTCTCCGAAGAACAGTGCCAATAGCTAGTAAGACTAATTAGCAAAATCAATGAATTAATAACTTGTTGAGTCTTCTTCTCATCGGATTTCCACTCGGATACGGAAAGTGATAGACCGATAGCAACAAACTCGTGGATACAGGGACAAAGAGATGCGATATCTTGGCCAAACCTCTCAGATAGCGCAGTCAACACCCTGAGTGCACCGACACTTCTAGTAACTGTTTCAATCGGTTCACTGGAATTTCGAAATAAACAGACAACGTATGTTAATTGATCCTCAGTGTTATCGCAAGAAAGATAATTAATAATAGAATCGCTGCAGATCATCTTGCATAGATTAGTAATGATTTTAGGGCCAGGATTAGCGGAACCTAGTATATTGATAAGCATAGATAACGCTTCACTTGCTAACACTTGTAAACATTTAGCAGTTGACTGGCATTTAATACAATCCATAAGCGGACGAATTATTGGATTTAATTTACTCGGGCGAGTTGAGAAAGAGACGAGGGCCCAAGCGGAACAAACATTGACCTGCATCGATAGCAACTGATATACAGATCGAATCTCCTGGACTGTAGACACCAGCTGGCTCTGCTTACACTGTAAATCCTCCGATCGATTCCCCGACTTAGAGTTACCTACTTTATCAGCTTCGTCCAAGTTAAATACATGTGAACCATCTCCAATAGAATTCCCCAATGCTGCATTAACTGATTTACATTCACTCTGCATTTGCAAAAATAAACAAGCCAATTCATCATAGAACACATTATCATTGAGCACAATATCCAACTGGACAGCAACATTATCCATTACTTTGTCATGAATAGTTGTTGGTAAACGCAGGTCATTCAAACATCCGATAACCAATCCTGAAACAACCCTTTGCATGGCTGATTTACTAGTAAGTTGTGAAACAAACAAGTTATTAACATAAGATATAACGTAGATGTATTCGGATGTACCATTACTTAACTTACTCAGTAATCCATTAATGTACACAGATATTAATTTGCATCCAAATATACGCGAATCTAATACTTTGTCTTGTAGACTTTCATTAGAGGCCGTTGATGGGTCGCATCCACCGATATATAGTTTGATGTTCGAAGAGATATCGTTATCTTCATCGACAGGTTCGAAACATTTACCCCAATCAACTAGCATTTTGCTTTGATCTAAAATGCCAGAATGTAAACATAAATTCACCCAAAGACCAACCCGATTAAAAACATTCAGATCTCCGCTTTGACTTGAATTACTAAAAGCGCACTTCCACGTCTTAAAAACAATATCTAATAAAGTTGAAGAAGATTCAACAACTGCTAGTTGGAATAAATTATTAGTGAGTGTAATAAGCGTTTGATCCAGAACATGTCCATTTAAATTATTGGATTCTATCATTGATAAAATTGTTAACAGGCAAGATTCTTTGACGCATAACAATGGGTGCGATAAGAAATTCCACAACCTTTCCGTTAGGGTAGAAAAAAATTTGTTTTCCAAACTGCTAGAGACATTAGAAAACTCAGAACTAGAAATAATGGCAGACAATAAACCCATTACGGAAGAGGTAGATGTTGTTAGATTATCCAAAGATGTCAGAACGTTGCATAGAATGCTGCATAAGTTAGGAATTTCATTTGGAATAGATGCTACGAGATTATCAGCAACATAAATCAAAGAAGATGCGGCTTGGGAACGGACATCGTCACTGCTATCCTGCAGAGCCCCGATTACGCAGGGCAAAGCTAACCACGTGATAGAAGAGATGCTATTGCTTCTAACGGCGAGGATGTACTTGAGGCCGAGGAGACCGCCATGCTTGACCTCCCACTTAAAAGAAGAACACATTGCAAGGAGAAGTTTCAAAATTTTCTCCATAACATCGTCGCTCGTAACGTATTTAGCAACTTTACCAAGAACTTGTGCGGCAGATTCTCTGACGGGGGCTGCTACCTCATCAGAAATATAGTCACCAAAACGATCCAAGGATAACACTGAAATAACCTTCAAGGCAATATCGCACAGCACAATTTGATTATCGATGTTTCCATTGGTGGTCCCCCCGACAAAGTCTCCTTGGGTTTTGAGTAAATCCCTTAAACCTGTACTCGCACCATGTCGCACTTCCCATAAAGGGTGGAAAAGATCCTGCAACAAGAAATCCAGGAACGGCTTAAACCCCCAACAGCCCGGCGGAGGGAGATACTCCTCTACTGAAGGTAGACTCTTTAATCGCTTAGCTTCACTTCCATTAGTGTTATCGCCACCGCTACCGGTACCTGTTGCATCCCTACTGTAGGAACGCTTACTGGTGGACCGCGCTTTACGCTTGCTTTTGTTCATCAGCCTTGAGGACTCTAGTGTGTCATCGATGAGATCGCCGCCTTCGATGAGACCATCGGCGATCGACTGACCACCGATGGAGAGGCCAAGATGCTTCATTATCCCGTCTTTCTGTTTCGACAAATCACCTTCATCGTCGCTGCAATCAAACTCAAACCCACAGGAAGCAACCAATGGAGTACCCTGATTAATGATCTTCTCGATATCGAAGTTATCAAAGGTTAATAGGTCATATTCCGAAATACCAAGCAAACAGTATATTTGATTAGGATGAAAGTAACTGGAAGTCTGAGTTTGATAGGTATTCGTAGATTCCTTTTTGCACCCCAAAGTGTCGGCAGTTTCAGATACACCAAAAGTGTCACTAGGTAATGAAGGTGCAGTCCTAGCGATGCTATCAACAGCGTGACCAGCAGCGATCCGTGTATCCCAGCTAGGACTGCGAAGCAAATTATGAACACGGGACAGTAATATTTTCAGTTGGTGCGGGTGCAGTTTACATATCTCGCCTAATTGTTCTGCAGCAGCCTTTCGTACATATGGATTCGAACCTGAATCTAACAGTTTTATAAGTCGATCTCGCCGAGAAGACATTATTTATCATGGAAATTACAGAATTACATTGTTATTAAACATAGAGACTAGACTTATCAAACAGTCAAATACAAATATGCCTACCATATAATTTTAATAAAGCTGGCAGTAAGGCTGTATATCACAGTATCAGTATATCGGATCATATTAGCCTACTTTTCTCTGTAAATCTTTACTCGCAAGTCGCAATGGGCACCGGTCAGTCGGTATACTTATAATAATCTTTTTCACAATTCATTATTAGGAGGGCCTACTGCTGTACTGTATTACGTATTATTTACCTAGCCCTGTAGCCTACACTGCTACATTGATTAAATGTCGTTACTGCTG
>JAUCBJ010005149.1:0-23373 GCA_032718475.1 Nemertoderma westbladi
TGCGATTTATGTATGTTTTATGTATTTTTTATTGTTTAAAATAAATAATATGTCGTGCAAATTGACGTGTCTTATCAAGTATGAAAGATTTGGGGTGCTACTTCGTCATGTCGACACCCCCCTGCTATTTTTTTACCTGTCACTTTTTGTGTGTTTTTGGTGTTTTTTTTATATTGATGAATGTTCTAGAACATTAGTAGATTTTTTTTTATGGTAGCTAGTGTTTTTTTTACTAGCTAGTTTTTATTAAATTGTAAAGTTACGGTATTTTTTTTATTTTTGTTATTGCTATTTATTAACCAATTTTTTTTATCACTTTTTTACGAATTTTAATGGTATTTTAGTATGGTACTGTAGCTAGTATTTTTATTATCTTTTTGTTATGTTTTAGGCCTAGTTATTATGTTTCATCCATTATTAATGAAGTATATTTAGTTACGGAATATATGTAACAACATGATTTGCATTTAAACTCATTGTTACCATGGTTTTTTTACATTTGTTTTCTAGAATTGTTGTTTACGTTTACGAAGAGAAAGCATATGGTTGATAGTATTTTATTGAAAGGACTAGAGTATTACAGTATTACGCCAGAACATTACAAGACAAGGTCTTTATAATCCCAACGTGTGTTGAGATTGTCAATTTGAGGCATAAAAGTAAAATTTTTTATATTAAAAAAACACTAGCTACCATAAAAAAAAATTGTACTAATGTTCTAGAACATTCACCAATATCAAAAAATCATTTTAAAACACAAAATAGTGACAGGTAAAAAAGATTGGTCACGGGTGTCGTCATGACGAAGTAGTACCAGATTTGGAGTGTTGTTTTATAAAACGTTTCTGTGAGAATATTTTCGAATAGTTCATTGAGCCAGTTGATAGTTTGGATCATTCGGATTTAAAGTACTGAAGTAAAAAAAACATCAAAATTTTTTTGTTCCAAATTTTGGCTAAAACAGAAATCAAAGTTTAGTAATATATTAAGAAACAATGACAAATATTGCTAGCTAATTAGTAGAATATAACTATGCGTGACCATAGTAACAAAATTCAGTATTGCAAAAACCATTTGCTATAGAAAACGCATAGAATAGGTATCATCAAGGCCGTTTCTTGTTTCTGAAACTTGTTGCTAGACCCCCTCACACACAGAAACTTGTTGCTGGACCCCCTCACACACAGAAATTTGTTGCTGGACCCCCTCACACACAGAAACTTGTTGCTGGACCCCCCACACACAGAAACTTGTTGCTGGACCCCCTTACACACAGAAACTTGTTGCTGGAACCCCACACACACAGAAACTTGTTGCTGGCCCCCCTTATACACAGAAAATTGTTGCTGGACCCCCTCACACACAGAAACTTGTTGCTGGACCCCCTCACTCATTAAATAATTTATAATATAAATAATTAATTAAATAAATTACTAACTAACTAGTTAGTAATTTATTAAAAAGAAACCTTAAAAAGTTTCTGTGTGTGAGAAGTCCAGCAACAAGTTTATGTGTGTGAGGGGGTCCAGCAACAAGTTTCTGTGTGAAAGGGGGTCCAGCAACAAATTTCTGTGTGTGAGGGGTCCAGCAACAAGTGTCTGTGTGTGAGGGGGTCCAGCAACAAGTTTCTGTGTGTGAGGGCTCCAGCAACAAGTTTCTGTGTGAAAGGGGGTCCAGCAACAAGTTTCTGTGTGTGAGGGGGTCCAGCAACAAGTTTCTGTGTGTGAGGGGGTCCAGCAACAAGTTTCTGTGTATGAGGGGATCCAGCAACAAGTTTCTGTGTGAAAGGGGGTCCAGCAACAAGTTTCTGTATGTGAGGGGGTCCATCAACAAGTTTCTCTGTGTGTGTGAGGGGGTCCAGCAACAAGTTTCTGTATGTGAGGGGGTCCAGCAACAAGTTTCTGTGTGAAAGGGGGTCCAGTAACAAGTTTCTGTGTGTGAGGGGTCCATCAACAAGTTTCTGTGTGTAAGGGGGTCCAGCAACAAGTTTCTGTGTGTGAGGGGTCCAGCAACAAGTTTCTGTGTGTGAGGGGTCCAGCAACAAGTTTCTGTGTGTAAGGGGTTCCAGCAACACGTTTCTGTGTGTGAGGGGGTCCAGCAACAAGTTTCTGTGTGTGAGGAGTCCAGCAACAAGTTTCTGTGTGTGAGAAGTCCAGCAACAAGTTTATGTGTGTGAGGGGGTCCAGCAACAAGTTTCTGTGTGAAAGGGGGTCCAGTAACAAATTTCTGTGTGTGAGGGGTCCAGCAACAAGTTTCTGTGTGTGAGGGGGTCCATCAACAAGTTTCTGTGTGTGAGGGCTCCAGCAACAATTTTCTGTGTGAAAGGGGGTCCAGTAACAAGTTTCTGTGTGTGAGGGGGTCCAGCAACAAGTTTCTGTGTGTGAGGGGGTCCAGCAACAAGTTTCTGTGTATGAGGGGATCCAGCAACAAGTTTCTGTGTGAAAGGGGGTCCAGCAACAAGTTTCTGTATGTGAGGGGGTCCATCAACAAGTTTCTCTGTGTGTGTGAGGGGGTCCAGCAACAAGTTTCTGTATGTGAGGGGGTCCAGCAACAAGTTTCTGTGTGAAAGGGGGTCCAGTAACAAGTTTCTGTGTGTGAGGGGTCCATCAACAAGTTTATGTGTGTGTGTAAGGGGGTCCAGCAACAAGTTTCTGTGTGTGAGGGGGTCCAGCAACAAGTTTCTGTGTGTAAGGGGGTCCAGCAACAAGTTTCTGTTTGTGAGGGGGTCCATCAACAAGTTTCTGTGTGTGAGGGCTCCAGCAACAAGTTTCTGTATGAAAGGGGGTCCAGCAACAGGTTTCTGTATGTGAGGGAGTCCAGCAACAAGTTTCTGTGTGTGAGGGGGTCCAGCAACAAGTTTCTGTGTGTGAGGGGGTCCAGCAACAAGTTTCTGTGTGTAAGGGGGTCCAGCAACAAGTTTCTGTGTGTGAGGGGGTCCAGCAACAAGTGTCTGTGTGTGGGGGGGTCCAGCAACAAGTGTCTGTGGGTGGGGGGGTCCGGCAACAAGTTTCTGTGTGTGATGGGGGGCCAGCAACAAGTTTCTGTGTGTGATGGGGGGCCAGCAACAAGTTTCTGTGTATGAGGGGGTCCAGCAACAAGTTTCTGTGTGTGAGGGGGTCCAGCAACAAGTTTCTGTGTGTAAGGGGGTCCAGCAACAAGTGTCTGTGTGTGGGGGGGTCCGGCAACAAGTTTCTGTGTATGAGGGGGTCCAGCAACAAGTTTCTGTGTGTGAGGGGGTCCAGCATCAAGTTTCTGTGTGTGAGGGGGTCCAGCAACAAGTTTCTGTGTGTAAGGGGGTCCAGCAACAAGTTTCTGTGTGTGTGGGGGTCCAGCAACAAGTTTCTGTGTGTGATGGGGGGCCAGCAACAAGTTTCTGTGTGTGAGAAGTCCAGCAACAAGTTTATGTGTGTGAGGGGGTCCAGCAACAAGTTTCTGTGTGAAAGGGGGTCCAGTAACAAATTTCTGTGTGTGAGGGGTCCAGCAACAAGTTTCTGTGTGTGAGGGGGTCCATCAACAAGTTTCTGTGTGTGAGGGCTCCAGCAACAATTTTCTGTGTGAAAGGGGGTCCAGTAACAAGTTTCTGTGTGTGAGGGGGTCCAGCAACAAGTTTCTGTGTGTGAGGGGGTCCAGCAACAAGTTTCTGTGTATGAGGGGATCCAGCAACAAGTTTCTGTGTGAAAGGGGGTCCAGCAACAAGTTTCTGTATGTGAGGGGGTCCATCAACAAGTTTCTCTGTGTGTGTGAGGGGGTCCAGCAACAAGTTTCTGTATGTGAGGGGGTCCAGCAACAAGTTTCTGTGTGAAAGGGGGTCCAGTAACAAGTTTCTGTGTGTGAGGGGTCCATCAACAAGTTTCTGTGTGTAAGGGGGTCCAGCAACAAGTTTCTGTGTGTGAGGGGTCCAGCAACAAGTTTCTGTGTGTGAGGGGTCCAGCAACAAGTTTCTGTGTGTAAGGGGTTCCAGCAACACGTTTCTGTGTGTGAGGGGGTCCAGCAACAAGTTTCTGTGTGTGAGGAGTCCAGCAACAAGTTTCTGTGTGTGAGAAGTCCAGCAACAAGTTTATGTGTGTGAGGGGGTCCAGCAACAAGTTTCTGTGTGAAAGGGGGTCCAGTAACAAATTTCTGTGTGTGAGGGGTCCAGCAACAAGTTTCTGTGTGTGAGGGGGTCCATCAACAAGTTTCTGTGTGTGAGGGCTCCAGCAACAATTTTCTGTGTGAAAGGGGGTCCAGTAACAAGTTTCTGTGTGTGAGGGGGTCCAGCAACAAGTTTCTGTGTGTGAGGGGGTCCAGCAACAAGTTTCTGTGTATGAGGGGATCCAGCAACAAGTTTCTGTGTGAAAGGGGGTCCAGCAACAAGTTTCTGTATGTGAGGGGGTCCATCAACAAGTTTCTCTGTGTGTGTGAGGGGGTCCAGCAACAAGTTTCTGTATGTGAGGGGGTCCAGCAACAAGTTTCTGTGTGAAAGGGGGTCCAGTAACAAGTTTCTGTGTGTGAGGGGTCCATCAACAAGTTTATGTGTGTGTGTAAGGGGGTCCAGCAACAAGTTTCTGTGTGTGAGGGGGTCCAGCAACAAGTTTCTGTGTGTAAGGGGGTCCAGCAACAAGTTTCTGTGTGTGAGGGGGTCCATCAACAAGTTTCTGTGTGTGAGGGCTCCAGCAACAAGTTTCTGTATGAAAGGGGGTCCAGCAACAGGTTTCTGTATGTGAGGGAGTCCAGCAACAAGTTTCTGTGTGTGAGGGGTCCATCAACAAGTTTATGTGTGTGTGTAAGGGGGTCCAGCAACAAGTTTCTGTGTGTGAGGGGGTCCAGCAACAAGTTTCTGTGTGTAAGGGGGTCCAGCAAAAAGTTTCTGTGTGTGAGGGGGTCCATCAACAAGTTTCTGTGTGTGAGGGCTCCAGCAACAAGTTTCTGTGTGTGAGGGGTCCAGCAACAAGTTTCTGTGTGTAAGGGGGTCCAGCAACAAGTTTCTGTGTGTGGGGACTCTAGCAACAAGTTTCTGTGTGTGAGGGGGTCCAGCAACAAGTTTCTGTGTGTGAGGGGGTCCAGCAACAAGTTTCTGTGTGTAAGGGGGTCCAGCAACAAGTTTCTGTGTGTGAGGGGTCCAGCAACAAGTTTCTGTGTGTGAGGGGTCCAGCAACAAGTTTCTGT
This sequence comes from Nemertoderma westbladi, assembly GCA_032718475.1. Taxonomy (NCBI): domain Eukaryota; kingdom Metazoa; phylum Xenacoelomorpha; order Nemertodermatida; family Nemertodermatidae; genus Nemertoderma; species Nemertoderma westbladi. The sequence goes on from JAUCBJ010005149.1 coordinate 5,146, forward strand.
GTGTAAGGGGGTCCAGCAACACGTTTCTGTGTGTGAGGGGGTCCAGCAACAAGTTTCTGTGTGTGAGGAGTCCAGCAACAAGTTTCTGTGTGTGAGAAGTCCAGCAACAAGTTTATGTGTATGAGGGGGTCCAGCAATAAGTTTCTGTGTGAAAGGGGGTCCAGTAACAAATTTCTGTGTGTGAGGGGTCCAGCAACAAGTTTCTGTGTGTGAGAGGGTCCAGCAACAAGTTTCTTTGTGTGAGGGGGTCCAGCAACAAGTTTCTGTGTGTGAGGGGGTCCATCAACAAGTTTCTGTGTGTGAGGGCTCCAGCAACAATTTTCTGTGTGAAAGGGGGTCCAGTAACAAGTTTCTGTGTGTGAGGGGTCCATCAACAAGTTTATGTGTGTGAGGGGGACCAGCAACAAGTTTCTGTGTGTAAGGGGGTCCAGCAACAAGTTTCTGTGTGTGAGGGGGTCCATCAACAAGTTTCTGTGTGTGAGGGGGGTCCAGCAACAAGTTCCTGTGTGTGAGGGGGTCCAGCAACAAGTTTCTGTGTGTGAGGGGATCCAGTAACAAGTTTCTGTGTGTGAGGGGGTCCAGCAACAAGTTTCTGTGTATGAGGGGGTCCAGCAACATAGTTTCTGTGTGTAAGGGGGTCCAGCAACAAGTTTCTGTGTATGAGGGGGTCCAGCAACAAGTTTCTGTGTGTGTGTGAGGGGGTCCAGCAACAAGTTTCTGTATGTGAGGGGGTCCAGCAACAAGTTTCTGTGTGAAAGGGGGTCCAGTAACAAGTTTCTGTGTGTGAGGGGTCCATCAACAAGTTTATGTGTGTGTGTAAGGGGGTCCAGCAACAAGTTTCTGTGTGTGAGGGGGCCAGCAACAAGTTTCTGTGTGTAAGGGGGTCCAGCAACAAGTTTCTGTGTGTGAGGGGGTCCAGCAACAAGTTTCTGTGTGTGAGGGGGTCCATCAACAAGTTTCTGTGTGTAAGGGGGTCCAGCAACAAGTTTCTGTGTGTGAGGGGGTCCAGCAACAAGTTTCTGTGTGTGAGGGGGTCCATCAACAAGTTTCTGTGTGTGAGGGGTCCATCAACAAGTTTATGTGTGTGAGGGGGACCAGCAACAAGTTTCTGTGTGTAAGGGGGTCCAGCAACAAGTTTCTGTGTGTGAGGGGGTCCATCAACAAGTTTCTGTGTGTGAGGGGGGTCCAGCAACAAGTTCCTGTGTGTGAGGGGGTCCAGCAACAAGTTTCTGTGTGTGAGGGGGTCCAGCAACAAGTTTCTGTGTATGAGGGGATCCAGCAACAAGTTTCTGTGTGAAAGGGGGTCCAGCAACAAGTTTCTGTGTGTGAGGGGGTCCATCAACAAGTTTCTGTGTGTGTGTGAGGGGGTCCAGCAACAAGTTTCTGTATGTGAGGGGGTCCAGCAACAAGTTTCTGTGTGAAAGGGGGTCCAGTAACAAGTTTCTGTGTGTGAGGGGTCCATCAACAAGTTTATGTGTGTGTGTAAGGGGGTCCAGCAACAAGTTTCTGTGTGTGAGGGGGCCAGCAACAAGTTTCTGTGTGTAAGGGGGTCCAGCAACAAGTTTCTGTGTGTGAGGGGGTCCAGCAACAAGTTTCTGTGTGTGAGGGCGTCCAGCAACAAGTTTCTGTGTGTGAGGGGCTCCAGCAACAGGTTTCTGTATGTGAAAGGGGGTCCAGCAACAAGTTTCTGTGTGTGAGGGAGTCCAGCAACACGTTTCTGTGTGTGCGTAAGGGGGTCCAGCAACAAGTTTCTGTGTGTGAGGGGGGTCCAGCAACAAGTTTCTGTGTGTGAGGGGGGTCCAGCAACAAGTTTCTGTGTGCGAGGGGGTCCAATCAACAAGTTTCTGTGTGTGAGGGCGTCCAGCAACAAGTTTCTGTGTGTGAGGGGGTCCGGCAACAAGTTTCTGTGTGTAAGGGGGTCCAGCAACAAGTTTCTGTGTGCGAGGGGGTCCAACAACAAGTTTCTGTATGTGAGGGAGTCCAGCAACAAGTTTCTGTGTGCGAGGGGGTCCAACAACAAGTTTATGTATGTGAGGGGGTCCAACAACAAGTTTCTGTGTGCGAGGGGGTCCAACAACAAGTTTCTGTGTGCGAGGGGGTCCAATAACAAGTTTCTGTATGTGAGGGGGTCCAACAACAAGTTTCTGTGTGTGAGGGGGTCCAGCAACAAGTTTCTGTGTGTGAGGGAATCCAGCAACAAGTTTCTGTATGTGAGGGGGTCCAACAACAAGTTTATGTATGTGAGGGGGTCCAACAACAAGTTTCTGTGTGCGAGGGGGTCCATCAACAAGTTTCTGTGTGTGTTTGAGGGGGTCCAGCAACAAGTTTCTGTGTGTGAGGGGGTCCAGCAACAAGTTTCTGTGTGCGAGGGGGTCCAGCAACAAGTTTCTGTGTGTGAGGGGGTCCAGCAACAAGTTTCTGTGTGTGAGGGCGTCCAGCAACAAGTTTCTGTGTGTGAGGGGGTCCAGCAACAAGTTTCTGTGTGTGAGGGGGTCCATCAACAAGTTTCTGTGTGTGAGGGGGTCCAGCAACAAGTTTCTGTGTGTGTGTGTGAGGGGGTCCAGCAACAAGTTTCTGTGTGTGAGGGGGTCCATCAACAAGTGTCTGTGTGTGAGGGGGGTCCAGCAACAAGTTTCTGTCTGTGTGTGAGGGGGTCCAGCAACAAGTTCCTGTGTGTGAGGGGGTCCAGCAACAAGTTTCTGTGTGTGAGGGGGTCCAGCAACAAGTTTCTGTGTGTGAGGGGGTCCAGCAACATAGTTTCTGTGTGTGAGGGGGGTCCAGCAACAAGTTCCTGTGTGTGAGGGGGTCCAGCAACAAGTTTCTGTGTGTGAGGGGGTCCAACAACAAGTTTCTGTGTGTGAGGGGGTCCAACAACAAGTTTCTGTGTGTGAGGGGGGTCCAACAACAAGTTTCTGTGTGTGTGTGAGGGGGTCCAACAACAAGTTTCTGTGTGTGTGTGAGGGGGTCCAACAACAAGTTTCTGTGTGTGAGGGGGGTCCAACAACAAGTTTCTGTGTGTGTGTGAGGGGGTCCAACAACAAGTTTCTGTGTGTGTGTGAGGGGTTTCCAACAACAAGTTTCTGTGTCCGAGGGTGCGGAATACGATGAGGGGTGTCTAGAGAAAAACTAAATGACAATGTAGCTTACTTTGTCATTTACTTTTTCTCTAGAAACCCTTCATCGTATTCCGTTGGTTTAGCGAAATATACTGTATTAACGGGGAGCGCGCCTGATTAATGCTTATTTATTTTGGTGCATAAATTCCCATTTAAAGAATATATTTTTTACGTCTACTTTTGTTATACAGTCCCTAGTCAGCCCTCGTTACGGTTTGACTTCTCCAGCGTCTGGCGGCAACCTAAGTAAGTACGTAACGCTAGTTTTGGTCTGAATCTACACATCTACTATCTTCAAATCTACTGTATATTAAATTCACTACTTATATTACCCTTATAGGCCTAGGCCTTCTGCAGTTTCCATACCTTACTGAAGTACCGGTCACATAAGTACATAACAGTACATACAGTACATAAGTACCGTAGGTTTTAACTATATTTTACTGCTCTTATGTAGTTGAATTCAATTTTGGTCCTGACGATACCCCAACGGGGAGAAATAAATTGACCGTTAATTTACAACAACATTTTAAACTTGGCGATAAACCTCCTGCACCCCCCCCCCCCCCCCCCCCCCACCCCACCCCAACACTTTGGTGTGCTGACATTCGCAATAATTTCTGTAGGTACCGGTTTATATAATATATAATTTTGTTGCGAGCGACAAAATAGGTGAGCCGTAGCATTTATAGTGGTATCATTCGTGGGTCGGTCTGTCTGTGCCATTTTTACACGTTGTGGGGTCTTCGAGCAGCACGTGTTAAAATGTTCAATGACTGAGCAGCGACTAATTAACAAATTTATGAGGGATTCATTGACCAGCTACAGACAGACCAATATTGTGACATATATTTTAGTTTAATGTTTGATTCAATTAAAGGCACAAATTAAAAAGGCTACAAATATATAGGGTTGAATAATTAAATTAGTCACCCATTAAAAGGTAGGCAAATATAAGTTGCAATCTATATAAATTTTTAAATTCAGTAGTGTGCGTGTGTTGTGTATTGATTCCGTAGATTTCATGTTGAAATAGCGTTCATTAACTTAATTTCTATTTAATTATTCAGGCATACTAATACCCACTTTAAATTAGTTCGTGTGTGTTAAGTGTGTAAGATTTGATTGTTTTGGCACGAACCCATTAGGGCACAGAAACTGACGGATTCTTCGCGAATTTCGCAAACGTCGCGAATTTCGCAAACGTCGCAAACTTCGGTAATTTTTTCTACAATTTTGACTCCTTAAGCAAAAGTGTCCCGAATGAGTTTTTTAACTTTTATTTCTTTGTGATTTTGATTGCTTTTTTATATTAGTGAATGTTCTAGAACCTTAGTAGATTTTTTATGGTATATAGCTAGTATTTTTTACTAGCTAGTAATTTTTGGAAATTATTTTGGTCATTAATATATTCTTCAACAGTTTAACCTGAAATATCATGGACTTTCACATTTTTTATAATTTCTAAAAATACTAGCTAGCAAAAAACACTACCGGTAGCTATCATAAAGAACATATCTACTAATGTTCTAGAACTTTCACCAATAACAAAAAAATTTAAAAACTCTAAAAAAGGATTGGTGAAGAATGGCTGGGGTGTCGACAGGGCGAAGTAGGGACCGTGTTGCTTAACCCCTTAGAGCCTATGACGTCCAGTGCATGTCACCATGGACAACACTAAGACATGCAGTGGACGTCATGCTGCAATACATGTTTTATTGGAAGGCTCTTGGTCTAGGTATACTGGTGGATAGTATTAAAGACATTTAGTGCTCTTCATGGCAAAAAATCCATTCTGTACTGTAGATAGGATAGGCTTTATTGTAGACTGTATTATCAATGTTAGGTATATGGCGTAATGCCAACCACAGTACAGTAGTACAGACTGACAGTAAGACCGATAGACAGACAGACTGGATTTATGTAAACGTGTAAACTGACATCAGAAATGAAATCAGCAACCCTTAACACCTCCATAGCGGGAATGTTGGTTAGTTAGTATACTTTCTTAAGTTTTGACAGACTGACTGACAGAAAGACCGACAGACCAACAGCCAGACAGACTAGATTTATTAAACGTGAAAACTGACATCTGAAATGAAATCAGCACCCATTAAAACCCCCATAACGAGAATGTTAGTTAGTTTGTATTCTTTTTAAAGTTTTGACAGACTGACTGACTGACAGAAAGACCGACAGTCCGACAAACTAGATTAATGTAAACCTGAAAACTGACATCAGAAATGAAATCAGCACCCCTTAAAACCCCCATAGCGAGAATGTTAGTTAATTTGAATTATTTTTTATGTTTTGACAGACTGACTAACAGAATTACCGACAGACAGACAGACTAGATTTATGTAAACGTGAAAACTGACATCAGAAATGTAATCAGCACCCCTTAAAACCCCCACAGCGAGAATGTTAGCGACACGTTTTAATTATTAACCATATTTCGTAAGATATATTTCATCATCGTGTCTGCACGGTATTTCACATAGCGCCCCATTTGGTGATCTCCAGTGAATGTTTGGATTTGACCTGACCAAATTGGTTTACTACGGAAGATCCGCAGTGGGCACACCTGAGCGGGTGTGGGCCACTCGGACTAGGACTTTGTAATTATTTTGCAAATATTGGGACCATGCATTTTCTAACTTACAGGTTTCGTTGCATTGCTTGGATCAAACTTATCCTGTATTCTATAATGCGTGGTATTTTACTCTCCGACATCGGTAGAGGTGAAGAGGTGTGTTGTTGGTCTGCCTCTGCGTCATTGGGGCGGGGGGGGGGGGGGGGGGTGTGTGTTGGGGCAAGTGTCAGATTCATCTATTCGTGTTGATGGTTGGTGAGGATTCCACTTCTGGCTAGGTCTGGCCTAGAGTAGAAGCAGTTCCGCGGCAATAATAATATTGCTCCTCAAAAGAGGGCCCTTACTGCATCAGGGACGCTTTTTTCGACAGAGCCCCGTCAGCTGAAACAGCCAGTGCCGCTAGTCGGTGGGGTTGACTTGTTGACGAGAGGCTATTATGAGGCGCAATGGGATACGCATTGCGTATCTCCTTCTGTCAACCAATAGTGGCCTAAGATATATTTTTAAACATTTATTTATTAATAATGCAATAACTGAATAACCAGATAACGGAAAGACAAATCGAATTGAAACTTTTAATTACTAATAATAATTGTGGTGAGAGGTGATTGGAAATCAAGCATATATGTTATGTTATGGTAGGCACAGGCAAATGAATTGATGTCTGTTGAGATGTATTGAAGGAGCACTATTCCTTCTACTAGACTACTACAGGTTAGGCCATGTCCTTGTGTGCTAGCCTAGGCACTGGCTTGGTCAATGACTTTAGCTTTAGCTTTAGCTGCCATTTTAGTAATGTACAACTTCAAGAAATATTATTGGGCACGGCTGCCCTTGTTCATGCCTTGTTGTCACACACACACCTACACACACAGAGACTTTTGAAAAACGGCCATAGTATAATTATATCAGTTCGCTGATGGCTCGCCATTCGTGTCTCGCCCCACATGTCCATTCCGCCGCTATTATTAAACCAATTTTCAACGACATTTAATAAAATAACGAAGTTCAACACCCACATTCTTAGTCTAATGAAGATAAGTTAAAACGTTGCAAGCATTCAGGTACCGTTGGAACCGTTCATCAGGTGTACAGTATATCGTTATTTTTTTTTTAACAATATACCCCTGGTGAAGTGTTCCAACTGAACCTGATAGCTTGCAACTTATCTTCATTAGACTAAAAAATAAAAAAAATAATGTGTTCAGATAAGGGGGGAAACTGGACGCAATAAAAATTCGTTCCTCTCCAGAGGAAATTCGACGCAAATAGCAGCTGCTTACTCTCAAAAATAAAAGAGTAACCTGTTCTATTGTATTTAGTTTATTGTTTTGGTTAAAATAACGCACCACTGTAACCTGCTCTTTTCCATAAATTGAGAAATTACCATGGAGGCGGGATATTAATTCGCCAAGATGGGATTGCGTCCCCCCCCTGTCTCATTGTGTTATGTGAAATAGACCCATAGAATATACACTTGAAATTGAAACTAATACAGTATGACAAGTAATTGATAAAACATATCCAAATCAACCCAAATCAACCATCCATAAGTTATCACCATGCCTAAACACGGCCCACTGCTCGTCAAGACACCCCCCCCCCCCACATCAATTACATTTCATGATATTGCATTATAATTATATCACTTGCCCTTTAAGTAGTAGTTGTAGTATTTCGGGCAGGGACAACCCCCTCCGATGCGCTCTTAGTAGGAGATATTAAATATAAGAGTTTTATTATTACTTGTTACTATTAAGTATATTATTCAAACTTAAGGTCACTTAAGACCCCTGTTGATAGATTACAAGCACAAGCACAGTTATGATGGATAATTATTTACCAATTATACTGCACATCAACAATATAGAGCTTATCTATACAATATATTCCAAAATGAAAATAAACAATATTGAAGAGCACACAATAAAAAATAAATATAATAAGAAATCGCATTTCAAAGCAAAAATATGTTATGTATTGTTTTCAATCGTATTGTATTGTTATGTATTGCTCCCTAGTACAGATCCCCTTGCCTTCATTGCATAGAATATATACAATGCTATTCCGAAAACTATGTTATTGTCGACCGCGCACATCAATTTGTTGAATTTGAAAATGGACGGGTACCGAGAAAAGAACCGACCAAGATAATTACAACGTAAAGAATTATATTTCTCGCATACCAGAAGGAAATGGTACTCGTCCTTCACATCTCCGTTGCCACAAACAATACAAAGACGTTAATTCCCGAGGAATGTTATACCATCTACCGGTTTCGATTGCAAGATAGTGGGAACTACAACGGAAGCGCGCAAAGGACTGTCTTAGACTCAAATGATTGTGCAGAAGTTGAATATATGAAGATGTCCTGAAGGTTTCCTTAATGTAAAAAACTCCCTTTGGTGATTCGACAATATCCTGTCTCCATCTCTGTTTAAATTGATCTCTGATGCGAACTTTTACTGATGCAAGGAACTGCGTTCTGGACTGTATTAATTCACTCTGGGTGGACCACACATTACTGTAACCGAGGCTGTTCAATAAATCTCTCACCTTGGTTGCCCAATTAACTACGGAAGGGTCCTGGACAGAGTCGTCAAGCATCATTGAATATTCTCTCTTCAATAGACGAGTTTTGGGCAGTGCCACTACCTTCAACCAATACTTAATAATGCTTTGATACCTGCCTGTATAAAGTGGAAACTGTCCAGTCTCACCATAAACCACGAAATTGGGAGAATTACTGTGGATACGCAAAAAACTTTTTAAAAATTTCAGATTGACGCGTTCTATATCAATTGCTTCTTGGAATCCCCATACTTCGCTACCGTAGTTTAATATCGGTTTAATAAGTGCATTAAACAAAAATATCGCTACATCAAATGGCAAACATGGATATTTTACAAATAATTTGAGTAATGAAAAATAAGCTTTTTGCGCCTTCTCTGCGAGTACCTGTTGCGCAATGTTCAACTTACCAGACGCAGAGAAAGTAATACCTAGATAAGTGTACTGGTTCACTACCGTCAACTTTGTACCTTTATATGACCACGTATCAGATTTACATAGTCTACCCCCGTTAAAAAAATACTACAATATTTGATTTATCAATGTTTACTGAAAGGAATATTTAATGCACATTGAAGTTCAATTGGTGGACCGTCGGAAATAATAACAATATCATTAGCAAATAACAGTAAATACAATTTCAGCACTCCAATAGATATGCCACCGAAACCACCTCTGGATAGTTCTGCTTCGAGGTCATTTATGAACAAACTAAATAATAAAGGTGACAAACTTTCACCTTGTAGAACTCCTATTATACAATCGTAGGAATCCGACAATAACCCATTTGAACGTACGCATGCTTTTACCGAACTATACATACTCTTAACTATATTCAATAATTTACCACCAACACCTAGAGACAGCAATTTAATCCACAAAGCACTTCTGTCTACACTATCGAAAGCTTTTTTCAAGTCAATAAAAGCACAATATAGTTTACGTTTCTTGCTATTACCAGATAGAAAATGGTCAATCAGTGACTTTAAGATAAGCATTTGGTCTACAGTCGAGTAACCAGATCTAAACCCACCGTGGGCGTCGACTATAATGCCAAATGCATCTGCCCACCACTGTAATCGACGATTTAAGAGATAACGTAATAATAACGCTTAATAACGTAATAGGCCTATAGTTCCCGGGATTTAACTTTGCACCTTTTTTAAATAATGGAGTAACAATTCCTATAGACCACTGTGATGGAAAATTACCAGATTCTAGAATAGCATTAAACAACATAACAACTGTAGGGACTAAATGATCACAACCCTCAATCAGAAATTCGTTCAGTACATTATCAATACCTGGTGATTTGTTACGTTTAAGGTTATGTATAATTTCTGACACTTCTGGTTCCGTAAATGGCATTCCCAGATCACGTTCAAAAATTGTTCTACAGTAGAATCATTTAGGTTAAAATTATCGGTGGGAGGGGGTATTGGTACGCCTGTATCACAAAAAGTGCATTCGTGGTCGCTTTGGTTCTTATAAAAATCGCGGAATTGTTCAAGTGACGGCTGGGATGCACTATTACTAACTTTGCTACCACCGCACACCCTTTTTACTTTTTTCCAAAATAGTTTGGCTTCAGAAGTGCGATGAAGTTTCAATTTGGTTGCTTCATCGATATAATGTTCGTATCTGGCTTTACGAAGTGTTTTCTTATATACCTTACGTTTATTCGACAATAAGGAATATGATTCGCCAGTCCGTAAATTATGCCAATTTTTCAGCGCACTACTGAATTCCAATTTTGCACCATTGCAATTATCATTAAACCAAATTGCACGGCAATGCACTTTGGCCTTTGCACTTAGTCATACTGTTGTAGTAAAATATTCATTGGAAATATCATTAAAAATATTCGAGAATTTACCAATACATTTATCGATATTGCACTGAGAAAAATCGCACTCATAAATTAAATCGTCCTGCACTTCTTGTAGTTTATGTTGCGCATTGGTTGACTGTATAAAGTTATGGTAATCCGCCTTAAATTTATCATTCCACTTGCAACATTGTGGTTGCTCAGGAGTGGTATCGGGTTTAGTATGATCTGCAGCGCCAGAAGTTATATCTGGTGAATTGGGGTTTATGGTTGCTGCTACTATACAATGCTTACTGAACAAGTTAGGATCACCAATGGCAAACTCCCTACAAGAAGCTATAAGTGCAATTGACCCTACAAAGTAAGCTATAGTAGATGCACCATAAATATTATTACCTACATTACAATAATAGGTGTATTTACCAATGTTCGCATCGCTACCTACCCTACCATTGAAGATTTTTAAGCCAGTATTTTTGCAAAACGAGAGCAAATCCTTGCCGCATTTATTTAATGTCATATCCATGTTTGAGCGAGTAACAAGTACATTATTCGCAATTAATTCCTCGCTGTCGATGACATAATCATCTGGAAGAAGGTCATCTGAGTCAAAATCGTGCAAAACCGATAAGTACGGATCTAGATAATCCTTAAAATAGATTAGCACTCCACCACTAAATCTTTTCGCATTTTTGTGTTTAGTTTTTCTACATTTCCTAGTAGAGCTGTAACCATCAATATCTACACTAACCAATGCGTTCGGACTTAGAAAGGTCTCTACACAAATGAATACATCATATGACCTTATTGTTTCACAAAAATTTGGATCATTAACTGTTGTGGCAAGGCCTTCCACATTTAATAAACCAATCTTTAGTTCTGTATTTAAGCTGACCTCTGCCTGGCTCGGACCAGTCTGGTCAGTTAACCGTTGGCCTCCAGATTGCCCACTTCGGGGGGCGCGTTGTTGACCGGCTGGTTGTGTGGGTCACCCTCACCGCGTTCAGCTAGCACTTCGAATCGATTACGGATACTAGCGGGGCCCGACTCGCCTGTATCCGGACTTCCAGCATGATTTAAACCCGATGGTGTTCCCGTTCGCGATTCTGGTATCACTATCCACTCAGCGCTGTTACTAGTAGATTGGTTATGTTGTCGTTGCAGCTGCACTTTGATTGGTGGCTGGTTAAGAGATATCAGTTCTTCCTCGTCCGGGTCGACAGAACCTTGTTGCATATACTCCTCGATTTCCAAGTCCGCTTCGCGAATTGATTCTTCCGTTGGTTCTGGTGGAGGCGACACACTACAACACACCGCCGTGGTGATCCCAACAGCTGGTGCGGGCAGCGGGCGAGAAGGTAATGAGGCATGGAATACTGGCAGAGTGTGGCTTTCGTTAACCACAACCTCACATTGTGCCTGCGAATGCAGTTGAAGTGTCGGTTGGAACGGAGTGGACGGTCGATAACTGTTAATCGCTGGGTGCCGTGCCTGGTTGTAGTAGGGACCCGCTGCAGCTCGTCCTCCAACACCGACTGGACCACCGCTGTCGCCGATATTGGGCGTGAATCGACCTGGGTTTGCCACCGTTACTCGAGCTCTGTTAAACACTTCCCCCTGAGACATAGAGGAAGAGGATGACGTAACTGGGGGTTGTAACTGAGAATAACATTGTCATTGTCGTTGCACACCACGAACTGGAGGATTATTCGAAGTTGCCGCCGTCGAATTGGGACGCCTATTACCACTGAGTACTTCATCCACAGATATGTCGGGATAATCTTCAATGTCGCAACCCCGTATAAAAGCAGATCCCATATGTAGATTAGTCCCTGACACTGAACTTTTAATTCCTCGAGCATTTGCCTCGCGCGATAAGCGGAATAAGGTGTCGCGCTGCTTCCGCATTTCCAGTGGGAAGTCATCGTGGATGTTAAATTGCGAACCCGCTAGTTTACTCTTGGCATCAAGTACTTGGAACTTTTGTTTCGACCGGGCAAACTCGACCTTAATGGGATGGTTACGATCCCGCATAAACCTTCCTTGTCTCGTCACTCTCTCTATATCGTCTGGATATACTTCGATTCCGAGGGCCTCCCAGAAGAAACCTAATGCCGTTGCCTCTAAATCTTCGTTGTACTGTTCTGGGATATTCTGGATAAAGAGGTTTCTGCGTGCCCAATCGCGCTCGAGATTAACTTTCCTTCTAGTCATTTCCTTGTAGTTTGCATCCATCTTCTGCTTCACCGATACCATTTCAACTTTAGACTCGCAAATACCCTCGAGGATAGTTGGGATTAATAGCAAGTTGTTCAGATGCGCCTGCGTTAGAACAGCACCGTCCCCTTCTTGGTTGCTAGCCGCCTGAGGCAGGGAGCGTCCACTACTACTCACACGAGATCGTTTATTTCTAGATCCACTACCGGTAGGATCTGGAAACTCCTCGTCAGGTTCCATTGTTAATAGCGTTGTACTGCTGCCGTTCGGCCGTTGCTTCCTGCTCCTGGCATTGGCCTCTGTTGTAGTACGTCTGCATTTGAAGGTGATCGTACATATCGTAGTGTGGCGCTGACACGGGGATGTTGGCATTCTCATTGCTGAACATCATCGTAGTTGGAGCAGCGCGAAAGTTTCCGTCAGTGCTAAGTTAGGGTACAGGAGTAATTATATGATTTTTTAAGTTCGCCTTACCCACATATGATTAATTATATATATTTGAATATACTGATATGAACGCCTACTGACTGACAGACTATGCAGTAGCCTACTATTATTAGATCGCAATTCAAGCAGCTATTGGCGATTGAAATTCTAGAAACGCTTGTTTTGATAATCAGTATATTATTGTATACTACAGACATACGGCATAGTGGTGTAGGTATAATATCCTGGATCCCAGATATGTTTATTGGCTACAAAAAATTACTGTCTTAGAAGTGAGAGGTAAGGTGTTTTTGAGATTGACTAGTTAATGAAAATAGTAAATATTTTATACTGAATATTTTATCTTTGTTGGCCTATTTAACTATTTCGGGGTTCAACTATAGACTTGACGAAGTTAACATTGGTAACTATGGCTGTGGTAGCAACAACAATACGGTAACCATGGTTTCGTGCGAGAAAACGTAACGCCGCGACTTCCGACCGAGTGCATCCTCCAAGGAAATAAACGAGCACAACTCTCGGGGTAGTGGAGAAATCGTCAGGAGAGTTAGAGAAAGAACCAGAGAATGAACCGTGGAAGAGTTCCATTAGGGTAGGAGTGAACCCGCCCTTCAGGAGAACCTTCTCGATGAGTTTAATACTAAGAGGGGAATAAACACCGTTGAATAAGTATGACATATGTGTGGGTTCATAGTAATCCGAATACTTATTTACTTTTGGTTTTTCTCCCACTTCTTTGTAACACTTACGGAAGTTGTAAAGAATTGATGGCTGGTCTGCCGAGTTAACTAGGAGTCCGAGATTTCTGAGATCCCGGAATATCGGGAGGTGCCGGTAGCCATAGCTGTGTAGGTACTGCATCACAAGGGAATTATAATCAAATGATTGAAGAGTGCCATTTGTTAACGAGGCTAAACACAGTAGTCTCAGTGCGTGGTAACATGGCAACTGTTGGTTGATATAATCTTCTATAAACTCGAGACATTTTCGGAAGTAACGGTTCCCCAGCAACTTGTGTTCCACACCCAGCTTCTTGTATTCCTCCTCCACCAGAAACTGATCTTCCATACCAGATCCAACGTACAAGTGCCGAAACTCCTTCACGTCGGTGTTCATTACCCACTCGCACATACTCAGATGGTTTTGAACACTAGAACGCGATTTTTTATATAATTTAACATCCTTTCGAATAAATTCATCAGTTTCTTCACTTGTAAATGATTTTGAGTTGGTGACTTCGTGTATGTGCTTCAGTTGTTTAGCTTTCTCAGTGAGGTAGAATATCGCACCTGGTATACTTAGGTCGCGAATACCAGCAAACACAGTGTCGTTAGATGTTGCTTCAATTCTTTTATTGTCTTTTGGTTCTGGCATCTCCCAGATTAACTCGCCATCAACTCGGATGCCAAACCTCTCATCTAATATACCTTCATAGATATTTTGGGAGAGAAGTGGTGTGACTAAATCTGCGTTTCGGTCTATTAGAAATAAATATCCAAAACTGGAAGTGTTGCTTTGCTCAGGTTGATTATTCATCAACTGTTCTCTAGTCATTTCGTAGACTTCCGTCGCACAGCAACCAACTCCGTAGACTTTGGGAATAATCCCGAATGCCGATTGGATTGAACACAAAGAACGAGAGATGCTTTTTAAACCGAAATTAACTTTATTTAAAAAGTATTCCGAATAAAATGATGGATTGTCAGCTGACATTAAATCGTCATCAACCACTACCAAGTCGAGTTTGAACTCATCTACAGTGACGTCATTAAATATACCCCGATGATTATCTATTTCATTTATATATATGTAATTAATTTCCGGCACCGCAAACAGATGGAATTTCCTCTTGGGACGGTTTGTTTTTTCATTGACATCGTACGGCGGTTTGTTTACTGTTGTATTGAGTCGTTTCTCGTTGTCATATTCTATGTGTTTAGCCATATCTCGTATGTTGCCTAGACTCGGACGGAATATGTAAACTCTTTGATTAGAACTGGAATCTTTGAAAAAGGTTTGAATAGAAGAAATGGAATCCGTTATAAAAGGAAATATTCTATTTATATTTTGATTTTTCGAAATTTCATCCATATTGTACATTATATTTTTCGTGGCCTTAATAACGCTCTGTTCAATAACTATATCCTTAATACCTGGATATTTATCGAGAAGGGTAATCAATTCCTTTCTGGATGTTTCGGTTAACTTGAATATGTTAGGTAACATTGAAGAAGAAGCCATCTCTCTAATTTGTGATTAATATTATTATCGCACTCTAAATTAGTTACTAAGTTATCTTTGTTTCCAGTACCGTTGCATGCGTTAATTACCTACAATCTATAATAATTGTATATTACACTAACTATATTACACTAACTATATTACACTAACTATATTACACTAACTATATTACACTAACTATATTACACTAACTATATTACACTAACTATATTACACTAACTATATTACACTAACTATATTACACTAACTATATTACACTAACTATATTACACTAACTATATTACACTAACTATATTACACTAACTATATTACACTAACTATATTACACTAACTATATTACACTAACTATATTACACTAGCTATATTACACTAACTGTATTACACTAACTATATTACACTAACTATATTACCCTAACTATATTACACTAACTATATTACACTAACTATATTACACTAACTATATTACACTAACTATATTACCCTAACTATATTACACTAACTATATTACACTAACTATATTACACTAACTATATTACACTAACTATATTACACTAACTATATTACACTAACTATATTACACTAACTATATTACACTAACTATATTACACTAACTATATTACACTAACTATATTACCCTAACTATATTACACTAACTATATTACACTAACTATATTACACTAACTATATTACACTAACTATATTACACTAACTATATTACACTAACTATATTACACTAACTATATTACACTAACTATATTACCCTAACTATATTACACTAACTATATTACACTAACTATATTACACTAACTATATTACACTAACTATATTACACTAACTATATTACACTAACTATATTACACTAACTATATTACACTAACTATATTACACTAACTATATTACACGAACTATATTACACTAACTATATTATACTAACTATATTACACTAACTATATTACACTAACTATATTACACGAACTATATTACACTAACTATATTACACTAACTATATTACACTAACTATATTACACTAACTATATTACACTAACTATATTACACTAACTATATTTCACTACCCACTACCCGTATAGTGTCATTTTCTGATGAAGATGATTTTCAAGAAGTATTGTTCACTGAAGGCCATTTATTATATTTAATAAATACGCGATGTTCTGGAACATTTCGTTTATGTATAAATAGAAAGGAGCAGGTTAAAGTGGCACGTTATTTTAACCAAAACAATAAACTAAACACAATAGAACAGGTTACAGTTTTATTTTTGAGAGTAAGCAGCTGTTATTTGCGTCCAATTTCCCCTGGAGAGGGATGCATTTTTATTGCGTCAAGTCCCCCCCCCCCCCCCTCCCCCCCTATCTGGAATAGCTACGCCGTAGATATATTATAGGCATACCGTTGTTGCCCACCGGTCCGGTCCGGGTCATCAGAACATGACACTGTATTACGGGTTATGGTGTAACGTACCGGTAGCTCGTATGAACTACATCGTTATTACACTGTTATTGGTATTTGGCATTATGTTGTATAAACAAAATGAAAATTTTAATATGACATTTTCTGGACTCATCTTTTGTTTTTTGGCTTATTCATTGTTCCAGAACATGTTAGCTATTCATTTTTTAAAAGAATTATGTTCTAGAACAAATATTTTTTTGTTCTAGAACATTTTTAAAAAAAATCGGGATTTTATTTAAAACGCATGATGGAATCGTTCTAAAACGTGTTTAAAATCAATAAAAAAATTTTGGAAATTTTTTTTATTGATTGTAATTTTTAACGTTTTGCACGTTTTAAAGAAATTGCTCGTTAAATAATAATATCCAAATCCATAAAACCAAAATTAAATATAAAACTGCACCAGCATCCCACCACCAATCAGAACAAAACAATTAAGACAATAAAATTTAACATACAATTAAAAATGGTGCACCGTGAATTAATAATGGTCTGCGAGGTCATTCCCCCGCATCGACCATGATTTGCACGTTTTAAAACGATTCCATGCGTTTTAAATAGAAACAATATTTTTTCTAAAAAACGTTCTAGAACAAGAAATATTTGTTCTAGAACATAATTTTTTATAAATGAATAGCTAACATGTTCTGGAACACTTTCTATACAAATAGTAATAAGAACTAGCTACTACAAAATATTTATGGAGGGAAGTATGATGTCGGAACCAGTGTTGAAATTACTTGCTAAACCTACCTAAAACACTAGCTACCATAAAAAAAACATATCTACTAATGTTCTAGAACACGTATCAATAATAAAAATCATAATATGAGTTCAGAAAATATAAAGAAAATGTCATATTAAAATGTTCGATTTTTGTTTATACATACCATAGTAATGCCCTGGTATTTATATAACTAAAGAAAATAAAACATTGGCATTCAATGGGTTAATTCTTAATTCGCAGCCTAATTTATCCAATATATATTTTTCGAATTTAATTTCCAATTTTAATATCGTATTTAATTAATGTCGCAAGTGTCCTGGACGGAGTGAGACGGCGCCTTTAATTCGCCCTGATCCGGTCTAGTCCCCTGTGCCTCCGCGGTGGACGGCGACCTTGGAGGGGCCTAGGTTTCGGCGACGGAGCCGGGTTGCGGGGCAACGATGTCGCCACGCAATATGGCTGAACTCATTGCCATAGTTTCTTTAGTTAATTTAATCTGAAACTATTTAATTATTGTTATAATTATTACCCTCTATAATAATTATTAATTAATGTATTAATATATAATATTATATTTAGATATCCATTTTCAAATTAAATAAATTGTAAACTTTAATTATTGTCTGTTCGAGAACGGAATATACGGATATACACCATGACCCGTACACCACGTCCTGGAATATACGGATATACACCATGACCCGTTCACCACGTCCTGGAATATACGGATATACACCATGACCCGTACACCACGTCCTGGAATATACGGATATACACCATGACCCGTACACCACGTCCTGGAATATACGGATATACACCATGACACGTACACCACGTCCTGGAATATACGGATATACACCATGACCCGTACACCACGTCCTGGAATATACGGATATACACCATGACCCGTACACCACGTCCTGGAATATACGGATATACACCATGACCCGTACACCACGTCCTGGAATATACGGATATACACCATGACCCGTACACCACGTCCTGGAATATACGGATA
>JAUCBJ010005150.1:0-20437 GCA_032718475.1 Nemertoderma westbladi
TGTTTGAATAAACATTTTTTAACCTTTCAAACATGGCTCGCCCCACAGTACAATTATTAACTTATATATTTCTACGTTATGGAAATTGTGTCGAAATGACGTCTGAATTTAAACATAATATTTAGTTATTAGTAACGTTAAAACAAACAAAGTAATGTTTGAATTAATATTATAAGGGAATTCTGTAAGTCGGTATTGGGTTGATATATATGTATAATTATGTCTATAGTGTTTAAACCTCTTCAGACTGCCCAGGATTTAAATTTTCATACTATTTGATATCTTATCTTATTTATCACGTTTTTAGTACATTAAGTGGCGAGATAAGTAGGAAAATATGATCAAATATATGGGATATATGATATCTAAAAGACATGTTAATACTTATAATTCTCAGAAGTTCTAGTTGTTTAAATATTATGCCTTAATGTTTAAACAGGTTCAGACTTTGGGGAATTTACATTTTGCATACAATTTCTTACCTTAAGTTTCTACTAAAATAACAAATGGCAATATAAATATAGAAATATGGTCAAAATATGAACATCTCAACCCCAATTTATATAAGTATATGAAATGGGTTTCATCAACTTTATATCAATTTATTTGATCCTATTGAAGTAATGAATGGTGACATGCATGATTGTCTCCCTCGAATATTTAGAAATTCCTTCCAACTTTAAACGTCAATCATATCCACCTCCCACAGATTTAATATAAATAAACACAAAACCAACCCGTCAACAATACGAACATACATTAGTGATACCTTGGACTAGTTACAAAACTTTTGGTGATCGCATGTTCTCAGCCGCTGCACCAAAAATATTTAACGGACTCCCACCCAATATTCGCACTGCTGCCACCCTGAGCTCATTTAAATCGCTGCTAAAGTCTCATTTATACCGATTAGCCTTTCCCTCAACAACACCTTAACTCATTATTTGTTATGCGCATTTGACATATAATTACTGTAGAAATTGCGCTTTAGTTAAATATAACATTATTATTATTATAACGAACCTGCCTATTAATAGGCCAGGGTAGTTCTTGTCAAGAGTTGAGCCGTTCAAAAACACGATGTGGTTGTGTGTGTGTGTGTATGTATAACCATCCAATATCTCAAAAACTCAATCAGGTACGCAAAAATTTTAATAACAAACTCTACATAAATTTTGGTTGCGCACAAGACTGTATATTTTTTGTGGCGTTTCGATCACGGGGTCACTGAAAAATAGCGGTTTTGAAAATTTAAAGTCGAATTTCACCGATTTCAACTCGTCGAGTATGCACCAACTTTTTTATTTGGGCTATTCAGTCATTTGAGCAACATATTTGAGCCTCAGAATCTTTTCAAATATCGCCAATCTCGCACAGAACGTCGCCAAAATTTGTTAGTCCGGCAAAAAAAACGCACAAATTCGTCTAAAAGAGTAAATTATTTGGTTGCAGAATAATATGATTCAACTAGAAAAGCCAGCCAGCTGGCTATAAGGAGACCGTCCATATAGACAAACGTAGTGTTAGTTGGGTCCCTCATCATTCATTATCATCAACCTATAAACCATTTAAACGGCCCAGTGCTTACAATTCAATTACCTGGCCTCCCATCTAACATAGCAGTGAGTAACCTTATAGATTATTGTCATAGGATTCACTGGGAAGAGCTATTCATCTGGTGGGGTAATACATTATACAAACTTACAGTTGATGTTTGATTACTGTCTGGGTTAGAGTGAGATAGTAATAAATTTGGCAAGTAATATACTTCTCTGCAGTTTGGGCTATCCATTCAATAAATAGTAGTAGCTTACTAGGCCCACATGAGTACCAGCAACTGGTGTTTCTATCGTTGAGTTGATGGCAATTTTCGTGTTTCCATTTTTGCTCACTCAGGGTACTGCGGTACTGGTTTGAGGGGCAGGTTCGTTTAAAGCCAGCTTGCTGGCTTTCTAGTAATAATAATAATAATTTTAAAATAAATCCCGGCTTTTAATTCGACAAAATAGATATCAGTTTTAAAATTCTTCCCAGTTTAATTCTACGAAACATTTTGGACAGTATTCTTCTAACAGAGTTAGTGTTTTTGCGTCTCTATATTTGCCGACGCAGGCGGGGGCATCCAATGATCGAAATATATTTTAAAACAAATCGGTATCGCAGGTGCTGTGTCCTGAGGTGTATCATAGATTACGGGATTAGACTGTAATAAAGTTAAATATAGATTAAGGTTGATGGGAGGGCGGAGCCATTAGTGGAAGTGCATTCTAAGGGAGCTACTGGCAGACTGGTGGTAGGCCTACCGGTGAACTTTAATTAGAACAAAAATTAGAATTAAAAGATATAAGAATAGTATCCATTGCAATGTTTTGAACCATAACAGAACCTGTTATGGTGTAAACAGTAGGCCTACAGCGCTTTGGTTTCTACGGTGGCTGATATGGGCCAATTGATTTTATTATTTTCGTCTCTACGAATTCTAAATAATTTAATTATTTTTTTTTTCATTTTTCATCTCTCAAACTCTAAATAATTTCTTTTCAAAGCCAGGTCATTCCACTATTACTGTATTATGTTTTACATATAGTGTGTAGGCTTACTGAACAAGAACTGAGCTTAATGAGCAAGGACTACTGCTACTGACTGACTGATATACTGAAGTACTGCAAGGAACGGGTGCTTAGATCGTGGCTTTTCCCGTTAACAAGTATCAAGTATAGTAATTTCTTTTCCATTTTCCTTAATTCCATTTTGTATAAAACAAGTGATGTGGTTGGAGAAACCTGCTAGGGCTGCGGTGTATACTGTACTTATACAATACAGCAAATTCTCATTGAAGTATTGCCATGTAGTAATAATCAATCTGTCAATGTTGTCGGCAGTGGTTGCCGGTTGTCGGCGTAGTGTTTACACCCGTTGCCCGTGCAAACTCTACATCCTATCAGCCTATCCATTCAATTGGTCAAAGGTTTGTCTGTAGCATTCCCGACACGCAAGTAGCTGAGTAGCAAAAAGGACAGTGCTGCTGGCAGGCTGGACAGCGTGGAAATGGTTTGGTTTCGCTGTCGGTTATCCTTTTATCAATTTTTTGTTTGTGCTCGATAATACAGAGGTTGTTGTGTACTTCTTATCGCATAAATTGCACTCCACTACTTTTTTAATCGTCTCATTCTCAGATTCTGCTACCATGAGAATGAATAAGTTAAAGAATAAGTTAAAGTATTGAATTAACAAAGAGTAGTGTCTACATCATTGTCCAGAATAGGGTGTTTCCATTCACTTCTTTGGGGGCTTTCTATTATTTCTACCTGTCCCCCAAATACGTTGTGTAATGATTTCCAAACCTGTCCAATATAGGGGCATCCAATCAAATCATCATCATATGAGCCAATTGCTCATCATCGGACCAATACCAACATTCCTAAAGTTAGGCATCTCCCTTATTGGCTATATAATGTAAAGGTTAATGGAAAATTCCACTGATATATAATCCAAGGGTCAACTACGAATCCGGGGATCATTATAACAACCTATACTGGACAGAGCAACATGTTTGGGACAAGAGATGGTTGAGGTATATGTACAGTGGAAATTCCCATTCTAACTAAGGGCATTTGGAATATATGTTCCATAGTTATGGTTGAAGATATACTGTGGATGCCTTTCAAATGGCTTGTAAGACTGTAATGCATTATAGGCTATAGTGTCATCATAGTCACATTTCATTTCATGTTGTGCAATTTATTCATGTTGTGCAATTTATTCATGTTGTGCAGTTTATTCATGTTGTGCAATTTATTCATGTGGTGCAATTTATTCATTTGTAATAAATCTAAATACATTCGTATAATAATAATTAAATGACAATCAAATTAGTGATATCGACCCCCCCCCCCCCCCCCCCCCAGACTCAACTTCATCCCAAATAGTCCTTACTACTACTACTACGAGGTCGAGCGAACTCGGACAGTAGAAATGAGATCCTTCCAGGCTTCCCGATTCTCCATAGTTGTCGCAATTTCGTTTCTCCCAAGTTCAGTATCCCTTTCAAGTTGATCTATATATGTTATGGCTGGTCGTCCACGACTACGCTTTCCATGAGTTGGTTGCCAGAAAAGTAGATCTGGTATGACCTCGTCTTTACTTCGCCAGCAGTGCCCACTGAATCTTAGTCTGCGTTCACGGAGGGTGGTCGATACAGGCGGTATTGTACCATAAAGCTCGGCGTTTGTCGTGTGTTGTCTCCAGCTGATGTTTAGGGCTGCCCTTAGTAGTCTTGTGTAGCAACCATCAATTCGTTGTTCAAGTGATTTAGTCAGTGTCCAGGTCTCACAACCGTATAAAAATACACTTTCCACTGTGGCTCGAAAGAACTTAGTCTTCAGGTGCCTGGAGAGATCTGATTTCCAGATGGTATCCATTTTTGATAGAGCTACCCAAGCCTTTGCTTTCCTAACTTATATTTAATTTTTGCTACTCTCTATCCATGATCCAAGGTACTGGAAGTCATCGACTTTCCATAGTTGATTATTATCAATGGTTGTCAAGTTTCCATCAACATTAAAGGTCATGAATTCGGTCTTGGTAGCATTTATATGCAATACAACCTCCTTAGCAGCCGTCTCCACTTTATTTAGTAGAAGCTGTGCATCTGCTAGCGTATTAGAGAGCAGGGCGATGTCGTCCGCAAAGTCGGTGTCTGTGACTGTAGTTGCCGGATATCTACTACTGTACTTCTGCGTTCTTGAAGAAATAGTCCTTAATAAGTCTTAAATTTGCCTTAAATATGTTGTTAGTGTCCCATATAGGGTGTTTGTGTCCTTATATGAAATTATTTTATACCGGTAACAAATTAAATAATGTGACCCCAAAAAAATTATTCAACACCAAATAAAATAAAGTCACCCCAAATAAAATTATTCAAACACCACAATTAATTTTTCAAAACCAAAAAAAATTATTCAACACCAAAACCAATTATTCAATACCAAAATAAATAAATGCTCCCCAAAACCAATTATTAGCACAAAATAAATGACAAAACCCCCAAAATAATTACAAATTTTCCCAAAACAAATACATTTTCCCCCAAAACAAATACATTTTAGCCCAAAACAAATACATTTTAGCCCAAAATAAATACATTTTCCTCCAAAACAAATACATTTTCGCCCAAAATAAATACATTTTCCCCCAAAACAAATACATTTTTGCCCACAATAATTACATAATACCCCAAAATAAATACTATACTATTGCAGCAATAGGCCTTGCACTTCCTGGAAGTTAGACAAAACCTTCAGTACTGCCGTAATACTGAAACCTAATCCACGAAGCTAAGGAAAATCAACTACTTTCGCTAAGAAAGATTTTCCTTAGCTGAGATGGTCTATTCATAGTGGGCTATTTTACTTGTATGAGGCAGATTTGGTTTTTTTTGGTCGGGGAAAAAACTAGCCTTTAAAAGTACCCTGAAATTTTGCATGTATATACAACTCATCAAGGCGCGTCGTGTGGGATGGGTCTCATCTCCAGGAAAAATCTGGTTTCCATGGCAACGGACTTAGAAAAAAGTCTATGTATTTCAAGTCAATATTTGTAACTCTATTTGTAGGAAAACTATAATACATATAAACTTGGGGTTTCTCAACACAACTATAAGGTCCATAGCAGAGCCGATTGAGGTTAAATAGAAAATCCAGTTACCTTGGCAACCGGGCTAAACAGATGTTAAAATTTTTAAAATGTTAATTTGAAGCCTAAGGTTAAGGTGTGATGACTTGGGACCAATCCCTACCCCCACTATATAACTTATTCTGCGTCCGAATTTGATTGTTCTATTTTGCAGTTACCTTGACAACCGCTGAAAACAGATGTTTTTATACGAAAATTATTCATTTGTACATAGACTTCACGATAAAATTTTACGAAACTAGGTATGTGTTATCTGGACCACTAGTTGGAACTTTTAGTGAAACTCAAAACATTCCAGAAATATCTAGTTACCATGGTAACTGTAGTTTTTTTAAAGTTATATATCATTCAAGTCTATAATCATAACTCTATTTGGAGAAAAACTGTAATATATATAAACTTGGGGTTTTGCAACTCATCTATAAGGTCCATATACAAGCCGTTCGAAGTTAATTAGAAAATCCATTTACCATAGCAACAAGAGTAAACAGATGTTAAAATTAATAAAATGATAATTTGAAGCACAATTTAATAGTATTATGACTTGGGACCAACACCTACCCCCACTATATGACTTATTCTGCATCCGAATTACATTGTTCTATTTTTCAGTTTCCATGACAACCACTGCAAACAGATGCATTTTGATAGAAAATCTGTAATTTGGACATAAACTACAATATTTTCTGAAACTCGATGTGTTATCTGAAAAACAATCTGGACTGAATCTTTTTTCAAAGGTAAAACCAACAGTTCCAGAGAACTCTAGTTTCCATGGGAATAGAAGTTATTTATTGGCAAATGCTACTAAACTAGGCTAAGCAACGAACCAAATTGTGGCCGTTTGTTTAATTTTCCTTAGCTTCGTGGTTGCATTTCCTTTAGGAAATGCCTTTCTAGTAACAGAATACCCTGCAAACCAGAAGTATCCGAGGATTAATTTTGTCCACGAAGCTAAGGAAAATCAACTACTTTCGCTAAGAAAGATTTTCCTTAGCTGAGATGGTCTATTCATAGTGGGCTATTTTACTTGTGTGGGACAGATTTGGTTTTTTTTGATTCCGGAAAAAACTAGCCTTTAAAAGTACCCTGAAATTTTGCATGTATATACTACTCGGCGAGGCGCATCTTTTGGGCCGGGTCTCATATCCAGGAAAAATCTGGTTTCCATGGCAACGGACTTCAAAAAAAGTCTATGTATTTCAAGTCAATATTTATAACTCTATTTGTAGGAAAACTATAATAGATATAAACTTGGGGTTTTGCAACACAACTATAAGGTCCATAGCAGATCCGATTGAGGCTAAATAGAAAATCCAGTTACCTTGGCAACCGGGATAAACAGATGTTAAAATTTATAAAATGTTAATTTGAGGCCTAAGGGCAAGGTGTTATGACTTGGGACCAACCCCTACCCCCACTATATAACTTATTCTGCATCCGAATTACATTGTTCTATTTTTCAGTTACCATGACAACCGCTGAAAACAGATGTTTTTATACAAAAATTATTCATTTGGACATAGATTTCATGATAAAATTTTATGAAACTGGGTATGTGTTACTGGACCACTAGTTGGAACTTTTAATGAAACTCAAAACATTCCAGAAATATCTAGTTACCATGGTAACTGGAGTTTATTAAAGTATATATCATTCAAGTCTAAATTCAATACACTATTTGTAGCAAAATGATGTAATATATATAAATTTGGGGTTTTGCAACTCATCTATAAGGTCCATATACAAGCCCTTCGAGGTTAATTACACAATCCAGTTACCATAGCAACAAGACTAAACAGATGTTAAATTTTATAAAATGATAATTTGAAGCACAATTTAATAGTATAATGACTTGGGACCAAGA
This sequence comes from Nemertoderma westbladi, assembly GCA_032718475.1. Classification (NCBI taxonomy): domain Eukaryota; kingdom Metazoa; phylum Xenacoelomorpha; order Nemertodermatida; family Nemertodermatidae; genus Nemertoderma; species Nemertoderma westbladi. Next base: position 7,562 of record JAUCBJ010005150.1, read on the forward strand.
CCTACTCCCACTATATGACTTATTCTGCATCCGAATTACATTTATCTATTTTTCAGTTTCCATGACAACCACTGCAAACAGATGCATTTTGATAGAAAATCGGTAATTTGGACATAAACTACAATATTTTCTGAGACTTGGTATGTGTTATCTGAACCACAATCTGGACTGAATCTTTTTTCAAAGGAAAAACCAACAGTTCCAGAGAACTTTAGTTTCCATAGGAATATAAGTTATTTATTGGCAAATGCTACTAAACTAGGCTAAGCAACAAACCAAATTGTGGCCCTTTGTTTAATTTTCCTTAGCTTCGTGTTTGCATTTCCTTTAGGAAATGCCTTTCTAGTAATAGTATTATGACTTGGGACCAAGACCTACCCCCATTATATGACTTATTCTGCATCCGAATTACATTGTTCTATTTTTCAATTTCCATGACAACCACTGCAAACAGATGCATTTTGATATAAAATCGGTAATTTGGACATAAACTACAATATTTTCTGAAACTTGGTATGTGTTATCTGAACCACAATCTGGACTGAATCTTTCTTCAAAGGTAAAACCAACAGTTCCAGAGAACTCTAGTTTCCATGGGAATATAAGTTATTTATTGGCAAATGAACTAGGTTAAGCAAACAAACCAAATTGTGGCCCTTTGTTTAATTTTCCTTAGCTTCGTGGTTGCATTTCCTTTAGGAAATGCCTTTCTAGTATTTGAAATTTAATGCTGCTAAAAAGTTGTGCAATAGTGCAATGAGACAAATTATTTGAGAAAAACCCAAAATTTTACATTTTAATATTGAAATAATCTAAAATCCACGAAGCTAAGGAAAATCAACTACTTTCGCTAAGAAAGATTTTCCTTAGCTGAGATGGTGTATTCATAGTGGGCTATTTTACTTGTATGAGGCAGATTTAGTGTTTTTTAAGTCCAGCAAAAACTAGCCTTTAAAAGTACCCTGAAATTTTGCATGTATATACTACTCATCAAGGCGCGTCGTGTGGGATGGGTCTCATATCCAGGAAAAATCTGGTTTCCATGGCAACGGACTTTAAAAAAAGTCGATGTATTTCAAGTCAATATTTATAACTCTATTTGTAGGAAAACTATAATAGATATAAACTTGGGGTTTCTCAATTCAACTATAAGGTCCATAGCAGAGCCGATTGAGGTTAAATAGAAAATCCAGTTACCTTGGCAACCGGGCTAAACAGATGTTAAAATTTATAAAATGTTAATTTGAAGCCTAAGGTTAAGGTGTTATGACTTGGGACCAACCCCTACCCCCACTATATAACCTATTCTGCATCCGAATTTGATTGTTCTATTTTGCAGTTACCATGACAACCGATGAAAACAGATGTTTTTATACAAAAATTACTCATTTGGATATAGACTTCGCGATAAAATTTTACGAAACTGGGAATGTGTTATCTGAACCACTAGTTGGAACTTTTAGTGAAACTCAAATCATTCCAGAAATATATACAGTAGTTACCCTGGTAACGGTATGTTGATAAAGACTATATCATTCCAGTCTATATTCATAAGACTATTTGTAGCAAAACTGTAATATATATATAAACTTGGGGTTTTGCAACTCATCTATAAGGTCCATATACATACAAGCCGTTCGAGGTTAATTTGAAAATCCAGCTACCATAGCAACAAGACTAAACAGATGTTAAAATTTATAAAATTTTAATTTGAAGCACTAGTTAATATTATTATGACTTGGGACCAACACCTACCCCTACTATATCACTTATTCTGCATCCGAATTACATTGTTCTATTTTTCTGTTTCCATGACAACCACTGCAAACAGATGTTTTTATAGAAAATTAGCTCATTTGGACATAGACTTCGCAATAAAATTTTACGAAACTGGGTATGTGTTATCAGGACTGGAGCACTAGTTGGAACTTTTAGTGAAACTCAAAACATTCCAGAAATATCTAGGTACCATGGTAACTGGAGTTTATTGAAGTCTATATCATTCAAGTCTAAATTCAATACTCTATTTGTTACAAAATAATGTAATATATATAAATTTGGGGTATTGCAACTCATCTATAAGGTCCATATACAAGCCGTTCAAGGTTAATTACACAATCTAGTTACCATAGCAACAAGACTAAACAGATGTCAAAATTTATAAAATGATAATTTGAAGCACAAGTTCCACGAAGCTAAGGAAAATCAACTACTTTCGCTAAGAAAGATTTTCCTTAGCTGAGATGGTCTATTCATAGTGGGCTATTTTACTTGTGTGAGGCAGATTTGGGGTTTTTTGATAGGCGAAAAAACTAGCCTTTAAAAGTACCCTGAAATTTTGCATGTATATACTACTCGGCGAGGCGCATCTTTTGGGCCGGGTCTCATATCCAGGAAAAATCTGGTTTCCATGGCAACGGACTTCAAAAAAAGTCTATGTATTTCAAGTCAATATTTATAACTCTATTTGTAGGAAAACTATAATAGATTTAAACTTTTTGGTTTCGCAACACAACTATAAGGTCCATAGCAGATCCGATTGAGGCTAAATAGAAAATCCAGTTACGTTGGCAACCGGGATAAACAGATGTTAAAATTTATAAAATGATAATTTGAGGCCTAAGGGCAAGGTGTTATGACTTGAGACCAACCCCTACCCCCACTATATAACTTATTCTGCATCCGAATTACATTGTTCTATTTTTCAGTTACCATGACAACAGCCGAAAACAGATGTTTTTATACAAAAATTATTCATTTGGACATAGACTTCGCGATAAAATTTTACAAAACTGGGTATGTGTTATCTGCACCACTAGTTGGAACTTTTAGTGAAACTTAAATCATTCCAGAAATTTAGTTACCATGGTAACTGTAGTTTATTAAACTCTATATCATTCAAGTCTATATTGATAACTCTATTTCTAGCAAAACTGTAATATATATAAACTTGGGGTTTTGTAACTCATCTATAATTTCCATATCCATCCAAGCCGTTTGAGGTTAATTAGAAAGTACAGTTACCATAGCAACAAGACTAAACAGATGTTACTATTTATAAAATGATAATTTGAAGCACAAGTTAATAGTATTATGACTTGGGACCAAGACCTACCCCCACTATATGACTTATTCTGCATCCGAATTACATTATTATATTTTTCAGTTTCCATGACAACCACTGCAAACAGATGCATTTTGATAGAAAATCGGTAATTTGGACATAAACTACAATATTTTCTGAAACTCGGTATATGTGTTATAATCTGAACCACAATCTGGACTGAATCTTTTTTCAAAGGTAAAACCCACAGTTCCAGAGAACTCTAGTTTCCATGGGAATAGACGTAAATTATTGGCAATTGCTACTAAACTAGGCTATAAGCAACGAACCAAAGTGTGGCCGTTTGTTTAATTTTCCTTAGCTTCGTGGTTGCATTTCCTTTAGGAAATGCCTTTCTCGTAATAGTATTATGACTTGGGACTAACACCTACCCCCACTATATGACTTATTCTGCACCCGAATTACATTGTTCTATTTTTCAGTTTCCATGACAACCACTGCAAACAGATGCATTTTGATAGAAAATCGGTAATTTGGACATAAACTACAATATTTTCTGAAACTCGGAAAGTGTTATCTGAACCACAATCTGGACTAAATCTTTTATCAAAGGTTAAAAACAAACATTTCCTGAGAACTCTAGTTTCCATGGGAATAGAAGTTAATTATTGGCAAATGCTAATCCACGAAGCTAACGAAAATCAACTACTTTCGCTAAGAAAGATTTTCCTTAGCTGAGATGGTCTATTCATAGTGGGCTGTTTTACTTGTATGGAGCAGATTTAGTGTTTTTTGATAGGTGAAAAAACTAGCCTTTAAAAGTACCCTGAAATTTTGCATGTATATACAACTCATCAAGGCGCGTCGTGTGGGATGGGTCTCATATCCAGGAAAAATCTGGTTTCCATGGCAACGGACTTAGAAAAAAGTCTATGTATTTCAAGTCAATATTTGTAACTCTATTTGTAGGAAAACTATAATACATATAAACTTGGGGTTTCTCAACACAACTATAAGGTCCATAGCAGAGCCGATTGAGGTTAAATAGAAAATCCAGTTACCTTGGCAACCGGGCTAAACAGATGTTAAAATTTTTAAAATGTTAATTTGAAGCCTAAGGTTAAGGTGTGATGACTTGGGACCAATCCCTACCCCCACTATATAACTTATTCTGCGTCCGAATTTGATTGTTCTATTTTGCAGTTACCATGACAACCGCTGAAAACAGATGTTTTTATACAACAATTATTCATTTGGACATAGACTTCACGATAAAATTTTACAAAACTGGGTATGTGTTATCTGGACCACTAGTTGGAACTTTTAGTGAAACTCAAAACATTCCAGAAATATCTAGTTACCATGGTAACTGGAGCTTATTAAAGTCAATATCATTCAAGTCTATATTTTTAACTCTTGTTTGTAGGAAAACTGTATTAGATATAAATATTGGGTTTCCCAACTCAACTATAAGGAAGGTCCTTAGAGGAGCCAATTGTGGTTAATTAGAAAATCCAGTTACCTTGGTAACCAGGCTAAACAGATGATATAATTTAAAAAATTATAATTAGAAACACAAGTTAAAGGCATTATGACTTGGGACCAACCCCTACCACCATAATATCACTTATTCTGCATCCAATCTACGTTGTTCTATTTGCCAGTTACCTTGACAACCACTGCAAACAGACTTTTTAACAAATTAATAATTAATTTTGCACATAAACTACTCAATGAAGCTTCCTTGAAGTCGATGTGTCACCTGGAACCACAAACTAGATCTTAATGTAAAACTCAGCATTTCTAGAAAAGTCCAGTTACCTTGGCAATACCGGGAGTTCTTTTAACTCGGTAAATCAATGAACTGATGAGTCAAAGAGTGTCTAATTTTCCTTAGCTTCGTGGTTGCATTTCCTTTAGGAAATGCCTTTCTAGTTAAAGCAACAGTTCCAGAGAACTCTAGTTTCCATGGGAATAGAAGTTAATTATTGACAATTGCTACTAAACGAGGCTAAGCAACGAACCAAAGTGTGGCCGTTTGTTTAATTTTCCTTAGCTTCGTGGTTGCATTTCCTTTAGGAAATGCCTTTCTCGTAAACTAGGCTAAGCAACAAACCAAAGTGTGGCCGGTTGTTTAATTTTCCTTAGCTTCGTGGTTGCATTTCCTTTAGGAAATGCCTTTCTAGTAATATTTAAATCCACGAAGCTAAGAAAAATCAACTACTTTCGCTAAGAAAGATTTTCCTTAGCTGAGATGGTCTATTCATAGTGGGCTATTTTACTTGTGTGAGGCAGATTAGTTTTTTTTTAAGTCCAGCAAAAACTAGCCTTTAAAAGTACCCTGAAATTTTGCATGTATATACTACTCGACGAGGCGCATCTTTTGGGCCGGGTCTCATATCCAGGAAAAATCTGGTTTCCATGGCAACGGACTTCAAAAAAAGTCTATGTATTTCAAGTCAATATTTATAACTCTATTTGTAGGAAAACTATAATAGATATAAACTTGGGGTTTCGCAACACAACTATAAGGTCCATAGCAGATCCGATTGAGGCTAAATAGAAAATCCAGTTACCTTGGCAACCGGGATAAACAGATGTTAAAATATATAAAATGTTAATTTGAGGCCTAAGGGCAAGGTGTTATGACTTGGGACCAACCCCTACCCTCACTATATAACTTATTCTGCATACGAATTACATTGTTCTATTTTTCAGTTACCATGACAACCGCTTAAAACAGATGTTTTTATTCAAAACTTATTCATTTGGACATAGACTTCACCATAAAATTTTACAAAACTGGGTATGTGTTATCTGGACCACGAGTTGGAACTTTTAGTGAAACTTAAATTATTCCAGAAATTTAGTTACCATGGTAACTGTAGTTTATTAAACTCTATATCATTCAAATCTATATTGATAACTCTATTTGTAGCAAAACTGTAATATATATAAACTTGGGGTTTTGCAACTCATCTATAAGATCCATATCCAAGCCGTTTGAGGTTAATTAGAAAATACAGTTACCATAGCAACAAGTCTAAACAGATGTTAAAATTTATAAAATGATAATTTGAAGCACAAGTTAATAGTATTATGACTTGGGACTAACCCCTACCCCCACAATATGACTTATTCTGCATCCGAATTACATTGTTCTATTTTTCAGTTTCCATGACAACCACTGCAAACAGATGCAATTTGATAGAAAATCGGTAATTTGGACATAAACTACAATATTTTCTGAAACTCAGTATATGTGTTATCTGAACCACAATCTGTACTGAATTTTTTTCAAAGGTTAACGCAACAGTTCCAGAGAACTCTAGTTTCCATGGGAATAGAAGTTAATTATTGACAATTGCTACTAAACGAGGCTAAGCAACGAACCAAAGTGTGGCCGTTTGTTTAATTTTCCTTAGCTTCGTGGTTGCATTTCCTTTAGGAAATGCCTTTCTAGTACTAATATTAAAATTCAGATAGTGAAATGACATTCAGAATACATTCGAACAGCAATGTTTATTATTTAACACATATAATCGCAACATATTTTGAATGATATTCTAATACTATATTCCATACTATTGATATTATAATGTATTTCCAATGTTATCGAAATGTTCAAATCAGAATATTTTCATTGGAAATGAATTTACATTGGGGATGAATCATAGCATTGTTATAACAATGATGCGAAAAGGTTATTCTAACGTTGTTTTTCGAATGTTGGCGGGTCATACTTCAACTGCTTTGAATGACAATATTATTCTAATGTTATCCTAATGTTATCTTTATTAGGCCCTGCTCTGGTACAGAACTTTGCACGTGAATCCCCATCGTTTTCATTATCGCATCGTTATTGTCCAGTCCTTGCCAGTGCAGATTGTTTAACTTACCTACTCAGTGCATCCACATGAACCAAATGTGTTCATGTTTTGGTTTTCCTGGACCGTAACTTACAGTACATGGATGTTTTTCAGTACGGTTCCATACAGCCATACCTACAGTAGGCCTACACCCCTACAGATATATCAGTCCTAATGTGCGGTTGTCAATGAGACCAATAAGGCATGTGCCACAGAGACCACGCACGAGATCCGAAAGGCCGCTTGCGTTTTAGTTACAGTAAATAACTAAATATTGTCAAAAAAAATTTTTGCACAATAAACAAACTTCGAGAGGGGGGCGGGGTGGGTGTTTTGCCTGTCATGCCCCTCTACATAACATTGTTCACTCCTTGGTGGAAATAAAGGAGGAAGGAGGAGTTGAAGAGTGTCCAAGGAACTTTAAAAATAATGGAATGGATTCAAGGAGAGACTCTTCATTCAGAGGTCCTGTTCCCCGACCAGCCGGTAGGATACTCCTGAGGATATAGCCAAATGGGAAAAGGCCCTAAAGGAGAATAATGCACTTGCAAAGTATAAGGTGAGAATGATAATGGCATCTTTATCCTTTTATCCTATATGGGAAGTCGAATTTGACATTAAATTATTTAACAAATTGTGTAAAACAGAATCAGGAATTGTTGAAGATTACTACCTTCGGGTAGTAGCTATCGAAAGAAGAGCCTTCGGATCGCTTCCGGCTTCAGACGACTGTTTGCTTTGCTCGATACGTTCTCGAAACGTATTCTTTTGATTTCTTATTATTTGTTCTAGATTAGTAATTAATAATTTTTATTAATGTAATAATTGTTTATATATTTTAGCATTAAAATGTTAGTAAGCGAGGAGTTTTTTCTAATCTTGTAGATTGACGAATTCTCCAACTTCTCACAATCACTATCGGCTGCGAGTTTTGCCATCTGTGCACGATGGATGGAAACACATTCGCCGAGAAATATGCAAAAACCGCTAAGACATGCCATCGGGAAAATTAATCGTTCTAAGATGTATTAAAGGTTAGACAATTTTTCATATTATTTGTTACATTCTGATATGGAATTGTTACAGTATAATACGCCAGTACACATATTGTTACAGTACATATAGGCTACGCCGGTACACATACAGTACATTGACGCTAATGCAAGTTGGCATATGACATTTATTTATTTATTTCTAACATTTATTGACACATTGTGGGGCCTTCGCGCAGCACGAAAGTCTATAAGAAAGTGTACTAATCTCTATTAGATAAACGGAAACCGTCATTCCCAAGATATCAATCAGTGATGCATTAACTGGTTGTAAAAAACAGAGGTCCATTTCAGTTTAGCCTTACACGCTTTTTAACTATTTAACTTGACTTGAGTATTTAACCTGCCTTAACACGATTTATAGCAGATGGATACTTGTATCCACTACAAAACGTGTTGCGTTCGTCCTATACAACCTGGTCACCAAATATATGCCTTAAAACATTCCTTTGGCAATATTGGATAAAGTGTCAACCGTCTAATATGCTAAACCAGGTTGTTTACGAGTTATTTTTAAAACTCTCGTCTTCATTACAACCGTTGCACTCGTCCTGTACATCTGCTCACCAAATAACTAGCATAAGACATTCCACCACCGGTGCTATCAAATTGACATATCGTCCAATATTCTGTACTAAAGCTTGCAAGTATAGTCAACATAATACTAGTCTCTTCATTAGCTCATCCTGAAGGCCCCACGCAAATTCTAATTGGAAAATTTATAAACTTTTACCAAACAACATGTGTACTAAGTTTGATTAGATTTCATCGAGAATTATCCGAGTTATTAACATTTCAAAACACGGACCTACAGATCTAGAGAACACTTACTTTCATGGCTCGCCCCGCATTCACGCAGTAGGATAATTTGAACATAATATTATTGTGTTTCATTTTATGTAAAGAAAGTAAAGTAAATAACTTTAGTCTGTACCCTAGGAAGAACTGCTATAGTTTGAAGCTCGTAACATAACCTAACAAAACACGTCCGTGGGGCCTTCGCGCAGCACGAGGCTCAGTTAGAGATACAAATTTAAATTAATTTTCAATTAAATTTCTTCTTAATTTCTTCAATTAAATAACACTAGGCCTATGGTGTTGACGCGAAGATAGAGAAAGTGATTACAAACTATTTTGTACAAGTTGCGTGGCGCGCTGGTGGATCTAAGCACATGTAAGTATAATTATATTATAATGCATAGACCTCAAAATTTAATTAAATATTATAATTTAATGCAATGGTGCGATTATGGGTATATAAAGAAAGATTAGTTTTGTATTAGATAAATAATAGTGGTGAGGATTTGTGTGTTAAATATTATGTATGTGGGTGGGTTAGTTTAGGTTTGAGGATTTATAACATAATTTTCTTAACTTATATATGGAATACCGTTTCGCTGTCAACTTAATATTATGGTAATCTTAATAATGTAATCAATGAAATCTTAATTAATGTAATCTTAATTACTTTACAGTGCTAGAAAAGTTGGAGGAGCCGAGGAGTGTATCGCAATCGAAAAGATAGAAAACGAAATAGAGACTGGAATTGAGACTTTTGATTGGACTTATAAGAACTTTATACCGTAGGGCCAATACATGTGCATAAAATAGGCCAACCTTTATTTATATTTATATCAAATTTTAAATTGTTTGTTTCTTGCAATATCTTTTCAATTAATAATAAAATTGTAATAGATTGTCCTATTATGTATCGGAAACGTTCTGTGTTTTTATACCTACGAGATTAGCACTACATATTGGGGATTAACCAGACATTATTGTAAATTACTGTTGTTAGTTATATTTGCTATAAGATAATAAGATAAAAGCATTGCGTCTTGGGTTGGTGGGTTTCATTTCCATATTTTCAACGGGTGTACACATACTAACATTATTATTCACATTATGATTATAATATTAATAAATAGCGTTTTTACCCATTGTTATTCTGTAATATTATAAAACAAACCGCACCAATTTTGTTCAGGTGTAATAAGTTTTTGCATTTATAGAAATAACACGAAGTGGGGACTTCGCGCAGCACGAAGTTGGCAGAGCCTTAGCGAATTGACACTGTTAGGGGGTAGGTCAATTTATGCAAATAGTCACGTTGGCCCTCTAGCGGCAGACTGGAGAACTGTAGATGGATTCGCCTCCTTTGAAAGTCACAGCTAATGGTCTAATACATATCTGCCAAGTTTCAGCTTAAACGGATTAAAAGCAAAGAAATGGGAGGGCATTTAATGTTTAGACATGTGGCCCTCTAGCGGGAGACCATTGCACTGATGGTGTCTGAAAGTCTCTCAAAAATCTCAACTTTTGCTCATATTGATACCTACAAATTTTCAACTTGACAGCTTTAAATCCGACAAAGTTATTAGCATGTCAAAATCGTAACGACGACGACGACGACAACGACGACGACGACGACAACGACGACGACAACTATTTGCATAAATTGACCCACCCCCTAACAGTGTCAATTCGCTAAGGCTCCGCCAACTTCGTGGCTCGCCCCACATTGTTTATATGGAAACTCTATGTAGGCCTATTACAAGATGCCATGCATTTAATAACATTAAAATCATAATGTTTTAGTATTGATGTACTAATGTTAGCATAATAATGAGAAAATAGTGAGAAAAAAATCAGGAATGCTATGAGAATGCTATGAAATAATTCCAATATTAGCTTAATGTTAGAATAACATTAGAATGTTAAGGGTGGGAAATCCACTAACTATTAAAATTCCAATGTTAAAATAACACTGATTAATATTTGTTACCAAATACTGCCAAAAGTGCACTTCTATTGCACAGGGTCCGAGCGCTTTGCCAAAAAAATATTAAAACTGGCATTAGTTTAACATTTGAATTTTAATATTTTATTATATGAATAAAGATGTTAATAAACATTATTTTAATGTTGCTATGGTTTGCAGGGTAAGTAATAGGCCATAGGCAATAATACAGTAGATAAGGCAATAGGAGGCCTATGGGTACGAATACTGAAACTGAAGTAGGCCTAATACTGTAGGTACAGTACATCGGTACGAAACCTAATAACAGAATGAATACGTTGTTCTGAAGGCAATAGGCCTATCGGTACGAATACTGTAACTGAAGACTGAAGCATGCGCCCATGTGAAGAATACCAGGATTTAATATAAAATATTTGGTGCTGGAATAATTTTTTTTGGTTGACAAGTAATTATTTTTGGGGGATGAATAATTGTTTTTGTGGGTGAATAATTGTTTTTGGGGGAAATAATTGTTTTTGGGGGATGAATAATTGTTTTTGGGGAATCAATAATTGTTTTTGGGGGACGAATAATTGTTTTTGGGGGATGAATACTTGTTTTTGGGGGATGAATAATTGTTTTTGGTGAGAGGGATATTCAATATTGGGGGATGTGAATTGGTGCTACAAAAAAATATATTTGGTGGAAAATAATTTATTTTGTTGTTAAATCATCTAATTTGGGGTGGCATTCAATTAGTGGCGTATATTAAATAATAATTAGTAACTAATTACTATAACTAATAAGCAGCTTGGTCTAGTGGTGACATTCCTGGGCTTCCATTCAGGAAGCCCTGGTTCGATCCCTAGATAGGGGCAGCACTTTTTGGCACGGGACTTAAATGCTGCAGCCTAGATCAACCGGGGCTTTCATCCTTGGCTGGTCGGTAAATGGGAACCAAGGTAACTTGGGAAATATAGTGGAAGCGTTTATGTAGTTGAATGGTTTACTGTGGAAGATCACCCATGGTGGTGAACAGTCATTCCTTTATGAAACAGAGTGGAAGGGTTTACTGTGGAAGATCACCCATGGTGGTGAACATGCATTCCTTTAGGGAACAGAGTGGAAGGGTTTACTGTGGAAGATCAACCATGGTGGTGAACAGGCAATCCTTTAGGAAACGGAGTAGAAGGGTTTACTGTGGAAGATCAGATCACCCTTTCATCTCAGAGAATTATTAATAATTGTGTGGCAACCCGCATACATAACACATGTAATATACAGTCCCGAAACTTTGTTATTACGGTTGCCTAGCAACCCTAGAGATTGAGTCTAGGCCCACCTACATAATGGTACAACAGGACTGCAGTATGCCATATTAGTAATTAACAATTATTGTTTATTAAATACTTATTATTAGTACGCCATCTCCACAATTGCCTATTTGTGATAACAACAACCGTAATTTAACCTAGTCTAATTAAAAGGATTGGATTGGGCGTGGGCGCGATTCATTTTTATAAGAATATAAAAATTAAAGTAAAAAACTTAAAATGTTAGAATATTGGAATAAAACATTTGAATTAGGGCGGTCTATATCGATTTAAGTTTTAACTTTTCTTCTGTTCAATTAATGTGGTTCTGAGCTTGGCTGGCTGCAACACATGTGTATGAATGCCAAGGTGGTTGCTACCAATGTAGCGCCTTGGATAAGATATATGACCAGACATTCAGCCAATCTCTGGAGGGTTTGCAGCCTGAGCCTCCTTCGCTCCTGGCTGTATTATTGAGGTTTGGACATTAAAGCTTTAATGTCCAAAATATCTTTGAGAACCATCTACTAGCTACGTACGTACTGGTACTACTGGGAGGGAATTCTTTGAAGTTTACCGTGTCTAGACACGGTAAACTTCAAAGAATTCAAACGGTGGTTTGCTGGTTATGTAATAACGGTTAATAATCTTGTCAGATATCATACTATCAATTGGTTTACTATTATTTTAATACTATAATACTTTATTAGTATATTACAATTTATTTAATATTTTATTAATTATTTATTTAATTATTAAAATATTTATTTAAAGTAGGTTTGATTATTAATGATTTATTTTATTAATTAATTATAATAATTATTTTAATATTATAATT